>CAJPEX010000815.1:17463-79442 GCA_905338405.1 Notodromas monacha
TCTGATCCCACGAAAATTCTCAAAAACGACGCGAATTCGGTGACCACTCAATGGATTGTTTCGCAGTTGCAAAGTATTGTACAAAGGTGTATAAGAGGATATTTTGTAACATTCCGTTAGCATACCAACGCAGTTTACCACGTCAAAAAGCGCAACTGAGGTTAACTTTCAACAGTGCAAAAGGAAAGTTTGACTATCATGAAGATCCACAAGCGCGAAGACAACGGTTTGCAACATCAGAGAGAATATTGTTCAAAACTTCTTTAAAACAATTTTGTACTTAGTCAGTAAATCGTGCAACCGAATGAAATTTCAACAGCGCGAAAAAAGAGAGAAGAAGCAGGGCAACGATGTTCCGCTAACGCAGACGCTGCAAGAATTTATCATGTCCGAAAGAATTTCGCATCGAACTCTTCGTTGCAAAAAATTTATGCTTAACCGCAAAACGCCACTAATTCTCCGGAATACATTAAAAAATCGCAGATGCGAGGATTTCTGAGGTGAAAAATAAAAACCAGCACCAACAATATCTGCCGAAGCCACAGCTATTTTATCCTTGACATAACGACCATAACTTTTATCTGCGCGAAGGGAAGCAGGGCAACAACGTTCCACATGCGCAGACGCGAGGGTTTTTTCCACTTTCCGACGAATATCTTGCATGATGAACAATATCATCACACAGACACACACGCACATATACACTTCGGGTCACCATGACATACAGCAGCGAGAATGTCAAGCAAGAAGAAAATCATGCGAATGGCGCACATGACAGTTCATGCCCCTCGTCCACAAACGAACCACCCCGGCTGGCAGCTGCCTACGGAATGAGCACCCAGGAACCGCGGCCAAGCCTGTAATCCTCGACTTGGCCACGGTGTATGAGGTAGGGCATACTCTCCTGGCACAGCATATCCCCTCGGATGCGGATCCCTCCCGACGGAGGAGCGATCCACATCCGCGGAGGGAAGTTCTGCAGAGGCTTTTCCGCAGTGAGCACTTATGCGATGAATCATTTTCACAGAATTCAGAGGAAAGTCAATTCCGCGGTGATTCTTGAATCGGCGTTTTATTGGCAGAAAAAATTTTTCCGCGGAAATCTATTTTAACAGCTTCGTGAATCCTTTCTTCTGCTTGTCCCCGCCCTTAAAGAAATCACCAATCAAATCAAGATGACCGAACGCAAATGCGCATACACACACACACACACACAGAGAAGTCCAAATGTATCTACCGACAAAAATGAAGGTGCGAGGACCCGACATAGGACTTGAGCTTACGTACTGCAGTACAATACAGTACAGTAATATTACGAGGGACTCCAACTTGATCCCTGCCGGGTTATCCCTTCCAGTCACCCTTTCAACAGGTTGCTGTAGGGCGTTTTTCGTGGAATTCCTGTGAACAGGGGCATTTTCAAGTGTAATTTGGTACGTGGTGCCCTGAATACTAAACTCTCGCAAATGTAGGAAGTACTATCCACTATTTTGACTTGCAAGAAAAAAAGGGGGTACGTTTTAAATCCGAAGTTATTGTATCATGGATTTTCTTTGCGAGTCCTAGTTCATTTGACTCTGAAGAAATTCGAAAGAGGGTTCTTTGTTGGAAATTCATCATTTCCAGACGTTGCGTTCAAAGATATTGTGTCACTGAAATACTGCCCTGCATTTGAATTTATCGTCCGACAAACTGAATAATGGAGTGTATTTGAATCCTTGGCTTGTTATTTTCGCGTAAATAGAGTGACGAATCTAATTGGGAGCGATTTATGTGCTTAATAAATAACTATCCGGGACTCTTTTTAGGTTAGCGTAAAACTACTCCTTTTAAACAAGACGACGACTCATTCTGAAGTAAGTACTAGTATGGGCTTACCATTTTGTTTATAAAATGAAATTCTCGATTCGAGTAAATTCTAAGTAACTTCCTGCATTTAAATAAGTGCTTCGAAGTAAGCCTGATCAAATATGTTTGTTTCCTCAATGGCGACATTGTTAGACCTGCTTTTCCCTGAAGCGAGATTATATGCTGTCACTTGCGCTGTTTCCGAATGAATTCCGCGAGCAGCTCCCCTCGCATGCGGAAAAACCTCCATCTGACTTTCCTCTGAATTTCGCTGAATGAACCACCGCTCAAGTTTTTCACCCGCGGAACTTCACTCCCCGGATTTGAATAGACCCGCCGGACGGCATAGCACACACACCAGAGTACACCCTGCCCCGGCAAGACGCACTCCTGCAGTGCATCCTGCCTATAGGCACCGTGTACAAACCCTCGCTAAATACACGAATTATTTATTGATAGGCCCTGAGAAAAATCCAATCGCATTTTGATGAGGAAAATTTGTTCTGCTGCTGAGTAAGACTTCATTCATGATCATACCCGAATGGTAAAACATTATAAAATGAAATTCTCGATTCGAGTAAATTCCAAGTAACTTCCTGCGTTTAAATAAGTGTTTCGAAGTAAGCCTGATCAAAATATGTTTGTTTCCTCAATGGCGACATTGTTAGACCTGCTTTTCCCTGAAGCGTGATTATATGCTGTCACTTGGGCTGTTTCCGATTGGAATTCCGCGAGCAGCTCCCCTCGCATGCGGAAAAACCTCCATGTGACTTTCCTCTGAATTTCGCTGAATGAACCACCGCTCAAGTTTCTCACCCGCGGAACTTCACTCCCCGGATTTGAATAGACCCGCCGGACGGCATAGCACACACACCAGAGTACACCCTGCCCCGGCAAGACGCACTCCTGCAGTGCATCCTGCCTATAGGCACCGTGTACTCCTGGAGTATGGTTTTGGGGGGAGTATACTGTGCCGTCTACACCGGAGCCTTCCCACCACCACCACCCGGGGGACCCAACAGAGTGAGAGACAGAGACGAGCTCCACAATACGACATTCCTCGCGCGGACGGGATCCTCTCTCTCTCTTACTTCCCTGCCTTCTTTTCTTTCTCTGCCGCATGCGCATTCTTCACCTGCCCTGGTCCTCAATGCTGTGCTTGTTGGTCAAGCCCCGCGCACACTACCCACAACTAAGCAACTTCATGCAATGTGCCTATCTGAACTTCTTCAGAAACATCACTGAATATGGATCATTTGTGTTTCTGGTTTTAGTTTTCATGGTGCTGGATGCGGATTGTTCCACCAATTTGGCAGATCAGAGTCCCTCTTCAGAAACATAACTGAATGAGGATCAGCTGTATTTTTTTTTTGTGCTGAATGTGAATTGTACCAAGTTGAAGGAAGATCAGTGTTCCAGTAACCCCTAATGGCTGTATGTACCATGTCACAAATCACCAGTTGTGTCAGATGCCTTTCCTGTTTTCAGGCTTTCAGTAAATCTTCAAATTCTGCTCAAATTGAATCAAAAGTATATAAATTCACCCAATACTTCACGCAATGTCTAAAAAAGTCCAATTTCAAGTAATTCACTTGCTAATTTCTTCACCAGTCACTTTTGAGTTCACTGATTCATTTCATTAATTTATGCTTGCCAACAATTATGCAGACCACATTTCAAGTACAACATATCATGCTGCACCTCCAGTAAATGGCACAAAATAATTTGAATGCAAGGATATTGAGTCCTCTGAAAATAACTTGATGCAACAATGGGAGGGATTAAAGGCATTGCTATACACTAATCACTGAAAAATGAAGGAAGGAACTAACTGAGAATATGATGTTGTCAATTGAAGCTAAAATAAGGCAGCATGATTGGGGTAACACACTACAAATCTCAATATACAGCCTTAGAACTGCCAAACTTCTGAACCTGCGGCAGTCAGCAAAGCTTACTTTCTCCTGCAATCATACTGGTCATAACCGTACAACTCCAAAAGCAAAAACTTCACCATGGGCCAACACACAGAATTTGATTTCCATCATAAAATTTGTCACTCAAAATTCCCTGATGAAAAGCATGCCAAACTTGAAGACAGTACATACTGTATTTCACCAGCGCCTTATTTGAAGCAGGCCCGCCAATCATGCGCATTGTGACGCAGTTCTAAGGAAGCGGTTCGTTCTTTTTATTATTTATTTCCCCCCTCCACTTCCCGTTTCCTTCCCTCGTTCCTATTCCTTTTACTTTGCCATCCCCCCTCTCCTCTCTTGTTCCATTTCCTCTTCTCGTGTCCCCTTCGCATCCTTACACATGCAGCTCGTTCCGTATTCATTCCACCGGTACGCAACCGACCGCTGCAAGAGCCGGGACGGGAATGATGATGGCAGAGGAACGCCAGGTATGCGCACGGTTCATAGCCTCTGAGGCATCGCGGCAAGCAACAAAACTGCGACGCGAGTCGAGCACCGGGCTCTTTGCCTTTTCCGCTCCTTCTCTCTCTCCCTCTCCCTCTCCACTTCTCCCCCTCCCCGTCCCTTCGCTCCTCCGCTCAGCAGGTCTAGCGCATGTGTCCCCGGGTGCAGGGTCAAGTGGGCGAACGAGTCCAAATGAGCGCCACACATACTGTACATCCATTCAACGGGTATGCAGATTTTTAGTATGAAATATTGTGTGTAACAGGAGAAGAAATGGCAAGCAGTTTAGTAATTTCAGGGAGCACTTTTATTTTGGCATTTCCTTTCTCGCCCAATTGGGGTTGGGCATGATTTTGAACTCCCTCTTTTGTGGTAATGCGGAAGCCAGTTCAATTATGTTGCTCCAACGCATAAAGTGTATGATATTCTCAGGACCTTATAAAATTAACCACAATTCACAAATTTCCGAGAGCCCAGCAGATGAGGATATCATTTCTCCCAAGGCTGGCTTATCATTCACAAAAAATGCATGTAAAATGCAACCAAATTCACTGATACTTCAATACATGAATGGCAATTCCTTGGTATGAGTACAAAATGGACCCCTTTTGTATATGGCCCTTCATTGCTGATGATGTCACCCCACAGCATGAGGAAATTGGTGGAAGTTGAGAGCCCATCACCCTTGTGCTCAGTGACAAGAAATTGAACTTGAAAGATAGATGATGGCACTAAATCAAGGGTTGGCTGTATATGCTCTCATAGAACATAGAGCCTTTAAAAATTTACCACCAGCATTTGTCCTTGGCCAGTCTTGGGCAGTATACAAGTGTGAGACTATAAATCAAGGGGATTTGCTCAAAGGGTATGCACATTACAGAGGTCCATTTTTTCCATCAAGTGAAATCCTTACTACGAAAATTGAAGAAAAAAAAACAAATGAAAGGAACCCAAAGAGGGTACCAATGAAGCACTGCAGAAACAAACCATACCACAAAATCGTCAGATAGATGCTGGTCAGTTGAGTGGGAGAGCAGGTTCTTTCCCAGCGCGCTCAGTTGGGAGGCGTTCACTTGGGGCAGTACCTTGTCTGCCCTCCCGCTCCTCCCCCTCCCCCCCCCCCCAGCACACACTCACTGCGCACCGTCGCACAAGCACATGACTTTTGTTTACCAGCGCAAACGACTCCGTTCGACATCCAATTAACTCCGGCAAAACGCGCGCATTAAAAAGATCCCGCGAAATTATCTCGCGAAATACAGGACCAGCGCCGGTGATCAAACGGCCGACCCCCGCACGGGCTCAGATGGCGAGATACAAATCCCATTGCTGCGGGGGGGGGGGGGGGGGGGGGGGGGGGGGGGGGGGGGGGGGNTGACGCTTCCGGTTCTCCGGTAATTTATTCATTTACAGTACAGTTGAATCTCTGTAAGTCAAATTTCTAGGGACCAGGAAAAAAAATTTCGAATTAGGGAGGTTTTGATTTTCAGAGGTTCCCAGTTGAGGAAACAAACACTTTTGTTGTGAGGAGAAGTGAAAAAAGTGTGGGAAATCATAAATGAGGATATTCTGGGCCTAAACTTGCTGATTTTACACCTCTTGTTGAACTTGGAGGCAGGGGTTTGTTTGCTATATTTGTCTTTCAATTACTTTCAAGATGCATCAAATTATTTGTTTTAATCATTTTCTCTTGCATATTTCAAGGAAAAAATAGCCAGAATGCCTCAGAAAATTTGACTTGCAGAGGTTTTAGATAAAAATGGAGGTTTTTAATGTATTGATTCTGAGGGAATTCAGACAGGGGCTTGAAAAAATTTGACTTAGGGATGAATTCAACTTAGAGAGGTTTGACTTATCAAGGTTCACGTGTACTGTATATATTGTTTTCAATGTTGAGCCTTAACAAAAGAATCTCACTACAGTGGTAACCCCAAAAAATAGATATCTTGAGAATATTTTTTTCCTCTCCACGCGCAATTGACTGGCACTGCCACAAACTTTTGCTGCAATTAATAATAACAGTTGGGGGATCCCTCTATATTTATCTTGTCCACAACAATTTTCTCTGAATAACGAATTCTTTTTCGTCCCAGGAGGGTCTCGAGCCATATTATGGAGATTCTTTACAACGAAATGCTCTCCACAGCCACTTTTTTTTATAGCCCTCTGAATTTCGTTGCTGATGAAGTCTAGCAATCATATTTTTCTGCAATAAGCCTTCCAATTGCCACAGGATCGTACAGAAAAAAGTAATAATCTGGTGAACTATTCACTTCTTGAACATAATACGCCATTTATTGTTTAAAGTCACATTTATTGTGGCTATACAGTCGGAGCACTTTCACGGCATTCATTTCTCCAGAATCGACGGAGTTGGTTGCTTTTTCTGTCGTCTACAATTCTACAGTATTGTATTTAATTTCCGTATACGGTACCCTCAACCAAAAAAGAAAGCAAAATCCCAATGCAGTACAGTACAGTACAGTGTTTGTGCCCATGGAATGAAATAATTGGCTTGGACTACTTTGACCGACTTTGTGGCAATACAGTATCACAAAAATGAAATTGCGTACTGTGTTGATTGAAAGAAATCAAAAAATGTACGAGCGAATCAAAGATGCCGTCAAGCCGCCAAATGTAAGATCGCCAAATTCAAGACGCGCCTCTTTTTTTCGGACTTTATTATTTTATTTTTTGGCAAAGGGAAGATGCGGAAGTTTTATTGGACAGGAATTGAAACCGAATGACTCTCGTGCCTCGTGCATGAGACAATCTTTTCTTGCGAAAATTGGCTCTGCAAAAATATCAAGGCGTTTTCGAGAAGTACTGTATAGCAGCATAATCCGGCATTAATTCCAACATGAGGGAGAATTTTTGCGCGTAAAATTTCTCGGCGCATGCACGAGCTGCGAGAATTTCCTGTTTCCGGACGTGACTCGCACCAACTCACCGAACCCACCTTAGGTGCTAAAATATAGCGTCGGAGATCCCAAGTACGCGCCAATATTCCGAAAAGCTCACACATGTTCGAGATACTGTACATTGATCGGAAATGAGCGCGCGCGAAAACGGGTTGTCGGGTTCCGGTGTGTTTGGCATTAAAACTTCCCCTGCCTCAATTCCCCTCTTTTCGTTCCCTTCAGAATTTAAGGTCTGAAAGTGCCTGATGAATCAAAGCTTTTCAAACCTTCATATATTTAAAAAGAATTTTCGATACTGGTACAGCTATTATTGAGACATATGGTACTGTAAAGGGTTCGATAAACACTTCCGGGATACCTAAACCTACAAAAATGTTCAACCTTGAATCAAGGACACATAGATGGGAACATTGCCTTCAAAATATGTTCAACCGATGCACAATGGTCAACACAAGTTCCAATTAAAGTACTTGGTACTGTATATATGGTACCGGATTCTTGTCATTGTTTCAATTCCCCAAACTGGACATTTATTCTTCATTCCTGATCCCAATCCGTGTTTTTCAGTCTCAAATGCACATTGAATTCCTTCAATTTAATAATTGTAACAGATTTTAAGCACCAAAAAAATCCAGATACAAGAGATATCTGAGTGCCAAAGCAGTTACCCAGCCTCCAAGGGATTTTAATTTTAAATGCAAATCTACATTTCTGGCTGCAAAAATGAAGAAAGCTGGAGCATCCTCTAATTATTGTCTCATCACAGGTTTCATAAAGACTGCAATAACACACACAATCGCCAAATAAAATATTGGATTTTGGTACTGCATAAAAAGTTGCTGGCAAAAAGAAATAAAATCAGCAAAGGAAAAATGCTTTGTGTATGGCACAACTCACAACGTGAAAAATTCCAAAGCAAATAACTCTACAAATTTTATAATTACAAAAATCTGCAAGGTTTCAAATTGAAGCTAAAGATGTTCTTTAACTTTTCTCTATTCATATAAAATTGATCCATCTTACAGATCTTGAGATACTGCATTCTCACTTTTCCAAACCTAACTTTTTCTTCAGTGATAAGAATCTGGAAAATCTTCATGCCAATTCTTAAGTCACCAATTCACAAGCTTCTGGTGGAAACAGTGAATTAAAAAGCCTTGTTTCTAAATGCATGAATGAATTTATTTCTGCAACACATGATTGTACCCTGGAAACATTTTGCACACAGAAAAAGTTCAAGTACAATAAGTGTTATTGGCATGTTTTTGGTGCAGTATCTTTTGAGTCACTGAGAATGTTCAATTCAAGCTTTGTTTATAAATTATTTTTTGGATTGTACAACTACAGAACTTGTTGAATAAAATTGCATAATTATTTTTCAATGAATAACTGAAACATTACTTTTGGAAAATGAGAAACTGCACCAGTAACTTGTGCATCAGTGAGATAAGAATCTGGCATGAAGATTTTCCAGATTCTTATCACTGAAGAAAAAGTTAGGTTTGGAAAAGTGAGAATAATGCAGTATCTCAATATCTGTAAGATGGATCAATTTTATATGAAAAGAGAAAAGTTAAAGAACATCTTTAGCTTCAATTTGAAACCTTGCAGATTTTTGTAATTCTAAAATTTGTGGAGTTATTTGCTTTGGAATTTTTCATTCCGCTATAAAATAATTCTCAGACAATGTCTCATTTCTACCACATGAAGTTGTATTTTTGTCTCATATTCTGCATAAAATAAAACGCGCACTCAAATAGCGTTGCTGTTCGAAATTTGAGTTCCAAGAAGCTCGAATTTTCAAAGTCTAAAAAAATTTGCTAGTATCCAGCACGAGTCCAATGAATATGCAGAATTTGGAATCATCATTCTATAGGAGAAACGGTTCAGCAGAGAATAGCGGTATTCCGCTCTGCTGGGAATCCATAAAAAAAAAACTTACAATTTCGATTCCCAGAAATGAAACCCCGTTTCTTCTCATTGAAAGAAAGTACAGTACGCTAAACATATAGCAGTCAGAAAAAAAAAATTCCGTAAAATCCCACCCCGTCGAAAAACCCTTGCTAAATTCCGCACCCGGGTGAGGCATTCGTCTCTTGCGCATATGAACATACATGATCCCACCCATCAACAAGAAAACCCTGGAATTCCGTCCCCAAAAACCTCGCCAGAAACACATTTGTTTCCTCGCCAAAATGTTTCTTCATGCACCAAAAAAGAACGCTTCGTATACCCAGAATATCTGGCCAAAATATTCCGAATTTCGAGCAAGAGGGGGTTTCCTTTCCCTTGAACAAGAATTAGCATCGAGTTCATGCATTCTCTCAGGTTCCCGGAAACCATGCAACTGACGAAAAAAATAATAATAGAAACCACTTCGCATGAATAAAGTTCCCCTCCGAATTTTCATACTTCTAAAAAAAATAATCCTGCTTGCCATTTTTCAGCCACAAAAAAGAAAAGCCTCGAGGGCGAAACATGGTCCGTTTTTTAGAGGAAGGAAGGGGGAGTGAGAGAAATTATTCCTTTTTTACAGTTGCAAAAAAAATACATATATCCGAAAGGAAACCGAAAAGAATAATAAAATCTGGTCTGAGGTGTGGGAAGAAATTCCCACACCTCAGGGGGTCTAACTTTAGTCGCCAACCGACCAGGGAGGTCCGCCCTTTTCTCGCTCCATTATCTCATCTCTCTTCATTGTGACCCTTTCTTTCTTTTCCTTTTCTTTTTTTTTTGCAAGCACACACCACAGGGATTATGACAATCCCCGTCACTAAGTCTCAGATGAAGCCATAAGCTGGCTTTTCAGGCAAGAAATGGAGAATAAGAAACCGGGTTGACAAACACCCTGCAAGTCGAGCATATGACCGAGGAAAAAGTCTTCGTCTCTCATTCGAGGGACTCTTTTGGTAGATTAAAAAAAAGTCTCCTACGACTGGTATTTTTCCTGAGCAAAAACCCAGTAGCCCATAGCCATTTTTCTTGAGCGATTACTCAGAGGAGATGATTAACCTTGGCTTATGTATATGCTAAAAGAAATACGTGGACTCCGATTTGCAAATGCTTAATCGGATCAAGCACCGTCGCGATGAAAATCATATGCAAATAGGCAGTAACCCTTTATAAATTACAGCCGATCATTAAAAAAAATCGTACATCACATTCAAGCGTGACGACCAAAAAGAAAATCGGAGCCTAAAATGTGTTTTAAATCAGTTCGAGTTTAATAAAATACTGTACAGGTATTTTTCCACTTTTTCTCAATTTATAGGAGGACTCAATTGACCAAACCCAAAATTATTTTTCGATGAAATGATGACAGCAAATGCTTTCTACATGATAAGCATCATCCCGATTTTTCCAAATCAGAATTACTCGACCTTGTCCAAATTTTAATCATCATTGCTGTAGACATAAATAATTAGTCTAATTTTCTCACATAACTTTCTGCCGAATTAAAAGAATTTTTCACGCAATAAATCCAAGGATCAAAACAATGCCAAAAATCGAGTTTGTAAATACAGTATAACATATTGAACATAATTCAAGTGTTGCAAAATGATGGGGCTATGCAAATAAAAAAAAAATTGGAATTTTTGAAAATCTGTTGGATATAGAGTGCAGTACAGTGAGACCCCCACATGCATACACCTCAACATGCAGACAATTCAACACAGGGAAATTTATTTTTCAATAAAAAAGGCACAACATGCAGACACTGACTCAACATGCGGACATTGCATGACAAAATTGCCAATGAGTTTCAGGAAAAGTGACCTTTATCAGGCTGAATTGCAAGATTCAGATATTTCCAACCTTAAGATCTATGCAACAGAAATTCTTTGGTACAATATTTCTCCCATCATTTTCCCATCTATTCAGCTAATTAAAAAAAAATTACCTATGGCATAGAGGGACTTCCTTCTCTCTTTGTGACTTGAATGTTATTTTTACAGATGCCAACATTTCAATGTACTGTACAGAGATACAATATTCAATGCTCCAAACGTAATTATTGAGTTGAAAGATATTCACTGGATCAAATTCAATTGGCGAACAAATTTTTTTCATGCAATTCTGATGAATATTTTTTTCATAAAACACAAACTTGAAGGTATATAATATAAGTCTACGGGAAAACAAAACTACTTTGGGACACTCTTGATGCACCAATTACATCTGCATCTGGGAGTCTCACTGTACTTCAAAAGGTCTCAGAACTTATGAACCAACCCTCGTATAGACATTACACACAAAATAACGTACGCAAATGAAGAAGAAACGAAACAAAAACACTTGTTCCTCATTTCTCGGGACAGGGACGAAATAACATAATTTTCTCCCTAGGTTCGATTTCCCACGCACCGTTTCCCCGCATCAAGACCCGAAAGAAATCGGTGGGAAGTCGATGGGTTTCACATTCCGGAGCACACGGGACCGGCGGTTCTCCTGAATGAACTTCCAACGTCAGGAGGGGAATTTCAGGCGTCCCTCTTTCTCCTTCCTTCCCTCATTACCAAGTCCCACAAAACCCCGACCGAAAATTTAGAAGAAACACACACACACACACAAAAACGGAATACGCCAAGAAAACACCTAGCCTTTTTCTTGGTATTGGAAGAAGAAAAGAAAAGGTATAAGAAAAGACTGAGGTGCCGTTGAAGTTTGCGGCTTCAATCAACCGCACTGACCAGGGCAAATCTCAAGGATTACGATGTTGAGCCGAGGCTCAATCAATCAATACATCAAATTTCACTTAGAGAAGCTTGGATGCTCATCACCAGCACTTGTTGCAAGAATGCAGTACATACAAAAAGTCCATGAAAAATTCCAACATATTCATACTGTACTATATTGTGAGCATGATGATTTGTTGTCTGAGGTGTGGTTATTTACAACAGCATTTTCTCTAGACCGATGAATGTTTATTTGGTCTCTGGAGCATCATTGTGGAGAGTCTACACATTTACAGCAGTGAAGTACCTATTGTGGTGGATTATGTAGGGTTTACAAGTATATTTACCACTTCCTGATAATTCTGGAGAATTGTAGGAACCTCTACATGGATTACTGTTCAGATGGCAGTCCATCATAATTGAATAATTAAATCACCCTTTCCACCAAGCAGAAGCAATCACAGCAGAGAGGCACACACTGACCATCTTAGTATGAATCTAAGAGAGATTCATCTCTCTCAGACAAGCTGAAGACCTTGTGCTTTAAATTAATTTTTACATATATATTATTTCCAACGTCAGGGAATGAATGGGTGTATGCATACATGTCAGATGTCCAGTTGTATTTCATGTTGTATTTCATTTTCTTTTATTTTTGTTATCAATTTGTGCTTTCCTACTCTGAAGTGATTGAATGTCATTGAGTGGATTTGGGTTGGGTGGGAAGGGGTTTGGTTGTGGAAATCTTGATTGAACCTTGTGAATGCTGAAAAGCGGCAAACAAAGTGTTCTGTTCATTCATTCATTCAATCTGAGAGAGGGAACCTGAGCAACAACTTTTGTTGGCCATTGTCAACAATTTTTAATGATCACTGGCTTGGGGGTTCCCAGCCACACCTGGGCCAATGGTTGGTAAAATAATTAAATCCTAAAACTAAAAAATACCCAAAAAACTAATGTACCCTAACCTACACTACAACATACCATCACAAAATAACTACCCTACCCTACACTACAACCTACCCAAAAAACTACACTACCCTAGCACCTACCCTACCCAGCAGACTACCCTTCCCTACACTACAACCAATCAATTGTATTGCTCATTCTCATTGCTGTGTGATCATCATTCTGTTATTTTTGCGCAGTGAAAACTCTTGAGATCTTTGTGAATATTATTTTGGGCAAAAAGACAAGGTATACTTTATTCTTTTTCTTTTAAATCGTCAGCAGAATTTTTTTTTTTTTGGATCATGGTGTTTCTCGCTTCTCTTGAGAGAAACAACTCACATTCGTATCCCCCATCAGGTTGGCCACGCCCTGTTCTGGCCGGTCACGTACTTCAGCAGCACCAAATGCGGAAAAAGGAATGGGGGGATTTCAAGGAAAACCCCGTAGCGATTTCCGAACCCATGCCAGGGATTTCCTGAGAGTTGTAAAGGCTGCTTTACATACGGTTGCGGTCCGTGAATGCGAGTCGTGATGATGAAATATAGCAGTCGGAACCGGAGCAGAGCTTTCAAAGGAACTGAGGAATCAATCAGAGCCCTTTTGTCGGTCGCGGCGAATTTCCGTTCAACACCAAATTTTCCGTTTCACCCATAAATCCCTCTCTTTCCTTTTTTTTTAAAATTCTTCTTCTAACCCCCGTAGGTGAAAACGAAGTTCGGGTATCATTTCCAAAGAACGCCGAGTTTCCAGTCGACGAGTCTTCGCGAAATTTCTTATCCAAAAAGAAAAACAGCATAAAAATACGACCGGCTGTGTCCTGAAAATCAATACGCATTACAAACACAGCGATAAAAGAAAATTTTTTTTCCTTTGTTGGGTAGCACGTAGTAGATATTTTTAGGTGAACCGGAAATTTTGCTCGAAAGATAATTTCCTGGCCAGCACTGATTTTTAGTTCAGCACGAAATTTGGCTTGAAAAAACATTTTTTTCAAACAAAAAAATGATTTTAGTTCAACGGGAAATTATGTTTCAAGCTCAATTTTCTGTTGAAATAAAAATCCCGGCTACCATACAAATTGGATAACTTTATCGCGGTGTCTGTAATTTTTATCGATTTTCAGGAAATAGCTAGAACACAAACAATCATTTATTTCAAGATCATTACCCAACTCGAACTAATGCCAAAAAAAAAAAGTCGGAACATGTCACAGAGAGCAATAAGCGGCATCTCCCGAGTTCTGCATACTGTACATTTAAATTGCGGTACTCGTAAAAATTAAACAGCAAACAAACATGAAAAAAAATCAAAGAAATTTATACAGTACGTGATTATAGGTCGGTGAAGTACTTCAGCAGTTGTTGAGGGCAGAGAAGCAACCTTCGGTCCTCAGTAATGAATTAAATCTCAATCCCAAGGAATTAACAGCATACGAGGATCAGCAATAGAAACTTATTCACTCCATTATTATTCATTGATCCCCGCTCGCAATTTTGCGCTCTACATGTGTGTGTGTGTGTGTGTGTGTATTCAAAATGTATATTGCGTTTGCGCAGTGCCAAATATGAAGCTCAAGGACAAAACCCCGAGTCAAGTGCACTGTATCTCATTAAAAGGAATGGAACTGAGCAGGAATATAAGGACGTGATTAGACGGAATAGTAAAAAAGAAAAAAAACATGCGGTAAAATGTGAACGAGAGAAGACGCATTTCCTGAGCTGTTTTATTTTTTATTTTTTTTTTTTTCGCTGGCGTCTCGAGATCACCGTGAACCACAAATCACCCCTGGAAAAATTCTCATGGATTGAGTCACTATATGCAATACATAGGATCCTCGGGGCCCCTTTTTTTCCGGGGATATAGAAATTGCCCGAAAAATCCCGATGGGGAGCATGGGATAAACGTCGCAACAAGCACACACACACACACACACACAGAAGCCGCCAAATGCAGACCTCCCAGGCAGCAGGGCAATAATTTTACCCGGGGATTTCCGTTCAGTTCGATCCAAGGGTTTCATCCTGTTTGATTTCAATGGGGGAGGACGCGGAGCCTATTTCATTTCACTTTTTTTTTACAATTTTATTCTATAGATTGCATGACACAGTAGAGCGAAACAGCATGAATAAGTGGGGGGCAAAATAGGGAAAACGCGTAAATCAAAGGGCCGTTTCTGTCACGCCGAGTGCGAGGCATTTATTCCGCACAGGGGAACAAAAAAAGAGGAGAATTATGCAGGCAAAAATTTACCGACTCGGCCGGGATATCGAGTAAAACATTCTTTGCGGCACAAAAATCGGGATTGAGAACTTCCCAAAGCCTTCAGGAATTTCTTCCATTTCATTATTAGTGAGACCCCGAGATGCGGACGTTTATTGGTGCATCAAGAGTGTCCCCAAGTCGAGTCTCATTTTCCCTTAGACTTACATTACATAATTTTTAATTGGTATTTCTTGTACAAAATACTCACCATAATTCCATGAAAATAAAAAGTGACTCCCAATTGAAACTAATTCAATCAATATATTCCAACACAATATCGACATTTGGGGAATTGAATACTGATACCTCTGTACAGTACATGGAAATGTTGGCATTCTCTGTAAAATTAACATTCAAGTGAAAAAGAGAGAAGGAAGTCCCTCAATGCTGGAGGTAATTTTTTTTAATTAGCCAAGTGGATGGTAAGTTGGTGAGAGAAAAGCCCAAGAACTTTTCTTACATCAATTTTAGGATTGGAAATATCTGTTTCTTGTAATTTGGCCAGCAATGTATTTGCAATTTTAACACAAAATGTCTCTAGGTTGAGTCAGTGTGCTCATGTTGGGCATTTTTTATGAATTTTTTTTTGGGAAAATAAGTGTCCCTATGTCGAATTGTCTGCAGGTTGAGCTGTCAACATGTGGGGGTCTCAATTTATTATTACGTTTTGTTTGCTGTGCTTTCAAGTGTCTCTCGAGGACCCTCAGAAGCAAAAACGCAAAAATTCCTTCTCGATTTTGTGTCAATCGCTTATTCTCGTCAACTTCAACGGACATTTTGTTCCATCAAACTCTCCAGATATTTTGATGGGGGGAAATTCGGAATGCGCTGCTGAATTCGAGGATAAAATAAACACTTGAGCAAAATTCTTTCCCTCGTGCTTCTGACGCTACTGGAATAACGTTTACTTTTTTTCTGGTACGGAAAAATTAAAACGCAAAAAAATATATAATCCAGTCAAGTCCGCGTTTTTTTTTTTGCTTCAAAAGGCGGGGTTTCTTTCACACCTCGATGTAAGAGCGGGGGAAACGAATTCACTTCGTGCTGTTCTAGTAGGCGACAGGTTGCGAAAGTGTCAATTTTAGAATGTTTTCGGACTATGTGAAACCACGAAGTTTTATTTTGCGGGTTTGCAAGTGAAGACAATTTTTCCCAGTGGAACATTTCCGTGATAATATCACAGCTTGGCTGTCTCTAGCAATCTTGTCTAAAACGATTTTTTGTGTACTGAACAGTTGAACCTCAATAAATCAAACCTCCCCAGTCAAATTTTTTTCAAGTCCTGGTCTGAATTCCCTTGGAAAAATGTATTAAAAACCTTTCAAACTCCAAGACTTTTCCTATAAAACCTCTGTAACTTTAATTTCCTGCGGCTTTTTCACTATTATTCTCTTGATGCAGGAAAGAGGGAAGCAATAAAATGGTTAATTCAAGTGTTTCAAAAGGAAGTGAAAAATAATTGATCAAATTAACCCTTGCTTCCAAGTTCAGCATCCTGTCAGGCTAATTTAAGAAGCAATTCAAGGCCTAAAATATCACTACAGGGTATTTAAAATTTTTTGAAATTCTTCGAAGTTTCCCACTTGACTAATTCTTGTTTCCATCACTCAAAACCTCTCTAACTTGAACCTACTCGAGTCAATTTTTTTGATGGTCCATTGAAATTCAATTTTGAGAGGTTTGACTGTATTGAAAACATTTTTGTGGTTTCATAGGGTTCTCTCTCCATGTTATAGTGGTTCTGTACAATTTCATCTGTTCCCTTGCATTTTTTGTTGAGTGTTCACCTGTATAAGGTAAGTTTTACATTTTCAAAGCTTCCTGCTTGAATTATTCTGTTTTTAGGTTATTTGTAGCAATGGAATAAATGAAAACAAATGTAATTTACAGCAGTGTTGCCCAACCTTTTTGCGCCTGCAGACCAGAAAATTTCCATAAAAGTTTTTGCAGACCAGCAAATCTCCCAAAAATGTTCTGCAGACAGGCAAACCTTCACCAAATTTTTGCAGACTCAAAAGTTTTGCTTGAAACTTAGAAGACTTCGTGGCAGGCATTTGAAAAACTTACGCTTTTCTGCAGTAATTATGAATTGATAAAAAAAACAGCAATATAGTTTAATGTCTTTAAAAAAATTAGGAAGGTGGGCTTGAGAAAAGGTTTCTTAGAATGAAAAAAATGTAAGTAATTCATTTTATCAGGTGAAAATTTGTCTCAAGTGTTATTTGGAGGAAGCCAAACATTTATTTTTTCATCCGATAATTTCCACTGCCATTGTCTATCCAACATTTCAGAAAAAAAGATAATCACAGACTTCATTGCCACTTTTGTTAATACATTACGCAGAAGAAAATTTCCCGCAGACCAGCAAAAAAAAAAAAAAATTTGCAGACCAGCGCCAGGCTGCGGAAAACGTGTCCGGAAAAACTGATTCACAGCATTCGGTCACATAGGAGATCAGTACTGCCTGAATCAATGCAATCACGAATGGAAGAAAAAAAATAAATATTGAACCCTCAGACGAATGAAGCGTTGAAAAGGTTTGCTGATGGTGATGAAGCTCTCCAGGGGTTCGCGTGTTGAGTGCGACGAATGCAAACTTCTTTCCCCCCCCCCCCTCTTGCACCAACAAAGGGAAAAAATTACGAGTGTTGAATCTCTTTCTTAAGAGGACTTTCGCTTATTCGTCAAAATCCCTGAGCTGAAGTAACTTTTTTTTTTTGCTGGTTTAACTTATTGTTTTGCCTCAGCGTCAATCCACAAAACCGTTTTCCCCATCGTGATCAGACAACTGTTTATTATACCAACTTCTTCCGAGTGAAGGATTTTGAAATGTTTTTCTAGCACTCATCGAAAAACTCTCGACGAGTCAGGATTTATATCCGATGGTTTCATAATATCACTTCGTCGTCCCTTCTTTGGAGAACGATAAAATATGCGCGATGAGTTTTCCTATATACAGCACTTACACTCCACAAAATAGAAAAACTATTGCAAAATTATGAAGAAGATTTGCACGTAAATGTTTCCTTCCGATAGGGACATTTTCTTTGGGCATAAGAGCTTTCGCAAATCTTGAGGAAAAGGTTGCATGTTTACTTCATACTCGCTGAGGAAAAAAAAATCTCCACAATCAAGGGAAAAAAATTGCGTCCAGCATAAAAAAAAATTTTTAAACGAAGCATTTACAATTTTTATTCGATTATCAGAATTCCAGGTGGCTGATTGTTTACTTCATACTCACTGGAAAAAAAATCTCCACACTCAGGAAAAAAAGTGCGTCCAGCATTCAAAAAAGTACATTTTAAAACGAAGCATTTACAATTTTTATTTGATTATCAGAATTCCACGTGGCTGATTGAATGCTGAGGGATTTTTCGAACGGCGATATCGCTGCATAGAAGGAAATGAAACACGTTTTACAATGTGACAATATTCTCAGTCTTAATGAAAATATACTGTACTTTACTTGTAAAAATAATTTCCACGAAATACAGTATGTGCAAAAACCCGTAAAAATTCCCCGTCCATGCCCTTGGTAACTGCAAGAATTTTTGTAGGCTTCAAAATTTCCTTATAAAAAACAAGTTCTCTCAAAATTTATTTTCAGTTAATTTTAAAACTCACTGGAGGGAATAAATTGAAAGTGTTCAGTTCAATTAAACTGCGAGAATTAACAAAATATTTCTATCTACAGGTTACACTATTTTTGTTGTTGTAACCGGGTGCATTTTCACTGAAAATTTCCCACACTTTTCTTTCATGTAACTTACTCTAAGAATGCTTTGTGTAGAACTTCTTGAGCATATGATTACTTTTTTTTTTTGGCTTTTTAATGTTGCCTGAAATGTTGGTAATGTTTACGCTGATATTCCAGAATTATTAATTTTTTCTAGAGACTTAATGCAGTACAATACGTTTCAAGTTTCCATGCGACGTCAAACTGACAGCAGAGTTTCAATCGAGCTTGTTTGTAAGAATTCCTGTAAATTAGTCGGAGCCGGACAACGAGGTTATTATTTTGTTGGCCCCGGGGGGAAAAAGCCCTGAAGGAAAACGGGGGGAAAATTGCTCGACATTCTATCGGAATTTTGCCAATTACCGACAGGCGGATTCCGGACGAGTTTCAAGCGCTTCCCCGCATTCCAGGACTCGGATTTACATTTTTATTTCTCTTCTCGAAGCGGAAATGCGTCCTACAAACTCATTCCCGCAAAAAAGGCAATTGATTAATTTTTTTTGTTTTGCATTGCAAGAGAATGAGGAAGTTGAGTGAACGGCTTTACAAGTCTTGTTTGCCTGCCTTCGCATATTTCCGAACCCCAGTTAGTTCGTCCTTGGGAGAAAAACGGGAATAAATCCAATGCAAAACATTTATAGTGGGAGAATTCTTTAATCGGCCCGCGGTAATCTTCCATTGCGGTGCATTTCCCAATAACGATCACCCTTTCGTCGAATACACCTCGAATAATGAAGAACAACCCCGTTATTTCCTAATTAATTACACTATTGTCCATAAATCGTACCGAAATTGAGAAAAAATAATTCTCCGAATTCGGGAAGCAAGTTTTCCCTTTTTTCCATCTTATACTCATGCTGACGTGAAAAAGAAGCGATTTATCAATCTGTTCCCAGCCTTGTGAGTTATCCGCAAATCATCATGGAACCGGGGAAATACTGGAGGATAATTACGAGTAAATTATTTTTCATTGATGGGAAATAAGATGTGTCGACGCTTTCATCACATGAGAATAAATGAAGGATTGCTTCTGATGCTTACGTATCGTGGTCAGGAAATACATGAAAAGAATAAATGATGAAATTTTCTTACGAGGAACCTTGATATGAAACGGGCTGCTCCACGATTTTTTGAAAATGTTTTTTTCTTTTAAACCGCTTCATCAGTAGTCATCAGATATATATATATATATCCGATCAACATTGGTCTGGCGTTTTATATACGGGGGAAAATGGAACATTCAATTCAACAAAAATTTGTCGAATCATTGCAACTTCCTTAGGTTCTGAAATTCCAACTTGAAAAAGCTTTGCGTGGATAAGAATCCACCCACGCGATACAAAATCAGTCGACATAAGCCGTTTCCAGGTCAATGAGTTCAACACTTTGTTCGGTTCTCCTTCTCATTGGATTTAAAAATTGAGTATTGAAATAAAAAAGCTGCTGAATAAGATCAATTCAGCAAGATTTCTGGGAACATCCAGACGCTTCCTTTTGATTTCATCTACGTACATCGCAAAGAGTTTCGTTTCCGTGTTAGAATATTCGTTACTAACTTCAGATCGATATGGTTTCCTTTTTGAGAAAGGCAGTGGATTTATTTTTTGACAAACACTGAAACCATAGTACAGTGCTACCTCAAGATGTGGACATAATTGGTGCATCAAGAGTGTCCATAAGTTAAAATGTCCCTAAGTGGAGTCTCAATTTCCCTCAGACTTACATTATATAATTTTTAACTGGCGTTTTTTGGACAAAATACTCACCATAATTCCATGAAAATAAAAATTGTCTCTCAATTGAAACTCATTCAGTCAATATATTTCAACACAATATGGACATTTGGGGAATTTAATACTGATACCTCTGTACAGTACATAAAAATGTTGGCATTCTCTGTAAAAATAACATTAAAGTGAAAAAGAGAGAAGGAAGTTGCTCTACGCTGGAGGTAATTTTTAAAAATTAGCTAAATGGATGGTAAATTGGTGAGAGAAATGTCCAAGAACTTTTCTTATAACAATTGTAGGGTTGGAAATATCTGTTTCTTGTAATTTGGCCTGAAACGTATTTGCAATTTTATCAGAAAATGTCCCTATGTTGAGTCAGTGTCCTCATGTTGGGTCTTTTTATTTATTTGTTTATGGGAAAATAAGTGTCCCTATGTCGAATTGTCCACATGTTGAGGTGTCCACATGTGAGGGTCTTACTGTAGGTCCAAAATGAGTCATCATTTCTCTTTGTGATCACTACTGTAGTGACTGATTCATTCATGAGCAAACACAAAGTGAAAACTAAAACGAGTGCTCGTCTATTTTACGACCTCGTGGCATGTACCATGAAACCCTGTGGGCGTTTGGAACAGAATCGTGCCAATTTGGGGCCGTCATTAGACCGAATTTCAGGCCCGCGTGTTTGAGTAGGAGTGGTACCTTTCTTTTTCTTTTTTTTTCTGCCGTCGTTTTAATAAATCAACAGTGGATTCCGTTACTCAAGTACTGTTACTGGCCATTATGTGAAGAAATAGGCGCGAGGCTCGGATTCTTAGGACTGCTGATGGGGATTCTTATCGACATGCGATACGGAAATTGCAAAAATGGGTCCAGCTTCTTGTTGCTCGCTTGAGCATGACACCTGCCATGCACAGCGTTGCCAATCAATCAATGTCAATACTTGATTAACCCACTCCCCCCCCCTCTTTGTGATGTCACAAATTTCGTCCAACACTGAAACTCAAAATTGTTAGACAGTTGAACGCTGTCAAGTCAAATCTTCCCTTGTCAAATACCTCCCTAGGTTGCATTTTTTGAGTCCCTGTCTGAATTCCATTAGAAACAATGCATTAGAAACCTCCCTAACTCAAAGGCTTTTCCTCCAAAACCTCCACAAGTCAAATGTTTGAGGCATTTAGGCTATTATTTTATTGAAAGAGGAAAGGAAAAAAAAGAATTAGATGTGCTTTGACAGAATGTGACAGACTAAATTGGGCAAATGAACCCCTGCCTCCAAGTTGAGTGTCCTGTCAACGCTTTTTAGAAGCAACTTAAGGCCCAGAATATTACGAAGTACAATTTTGTGAAATTCTTCAATGCTTCCAAAAATAAAAATTTTTGATTCTATGAGTAAAACACTTATAGTTCTAAATAAATCAAAACTTCCCCAAGTCAAATTTGTTTGCTGGTCCCTAGAAATTCGACTTAGAGAGGTTCAACTGTATATGGGCTTAATTAATTTAACTATTTATTTTTCAAGACAAAAATGTATGCATAGAAGATCATTTTACAAGTTCATATGGGGGTACACATGAAAGATTGGATGAATTTTTCAGCTGCAGCATCATTTGCAGGGTTGAAGGCTTAATGTTGAAAAAGAAGGCCTCATTTGGAGTAAATAATTAAATAAGGTAAATAAATATGGAAGGCTGCCATATTTACTCAGTTTCCACACAACATTTTTGCATTTTTTTTTAATAGGTTGAAAAAAATGGGGAACGCGTGATGGCAAAGTAAAAAATCCTCATCATTTCAAGAAATTTTGGCAAACATCATGGGTGTGAGTCACTTGGGGGAACGATTAAATCTTCAGCAAATTACACTGAGATAGTTTCATTCAAAATAATCAAAACGGGTGAAATATGACACATGATATTCTCGTCTACAAGGATTTTCTCTGTATAAGGAACATTTTTTGGGCCCCTGGGCCTATAGGGGTTTCTCCCCATGATATATGGGTTCTTCTAAACGAGATTCAAGTTTTTTCTTGTCCCTCGAATTTAGTTGTAGAGAGACAACCCCCCGCCTGTGTGTGAACAAGAAAAACTAGGGAGCAATTGAATTCAGGGCCATTTTAGGTCTAAATTAAAATTTCTGCGCAATTTATTCTCGTAATATTTCAGTTTTCATCGACTTAAAAGTAGGGTGCGTGTATACATGAGTTCGGGTGAATTTTCTTCCGAAGTTTCAAGCCCAAAAATTAAGGCACGTATAATCATGACTAGCAAACGTGTGGATTCGACTTTGTTTTGATTAATCTTTTAAATCTGTGTGCAATTTTATTTTGTTTTTTAAATTTCCGACAATTCTTCGGTTGTGATGGTAAAACAAAGGTACAGGCAATCGATTCCTTTCGGAAAGACCAATCAATTGAAGCAGCGAGAATTTTAGAAAAAATGTGTTTTTTTATCTCTTTCAGTCCGAAAAAAGTGTGGACAATTAAAGGAAGCAATTAGTGTTGTTGTGCTAGTCTAGGTTAATATCAAGAAAAGAGCGGAGAAGAAATACTCAAAAAATAAATAGTAATCCTTGATGGTTCATGAAAGCAACGGGAAATTTTCTCGAAACTGACGGTTCAGGTACTGTATTACTTCCAACTTGACTCGTTTGCTCATGCTGAAAAAAAAGAAGAAAGATTCTCAATCGCTTTCACCGCAAAAAAAAAAAAAACCTAGCCGTGTCATTGAAAACTCGGCTTTGAAGCTGCAGTGATATATTATTGACAGTGAAAAGAATCACGAGATATCATAAATCCAGGAGTGCTGTTTCACCAAAATGGTTTCAAGACATTTCAGAATGCGGAACAGCCCCCAACAGCTACTGACTTTGGGCTACACCAGAAGATGTAAAAGTCACTGAAGGGAAACGATTGACGCACACCCGTTATAAATACCAAATCACGTGTTTAACGAAAAAAAAATCTTATTCTTCATTCCGTCCTATATCATGAGTCTTCGACAAGCACTTGTCAATGAGCAACATTCCGTCATCAAATCACTCCGAAACGAAGAAAATAACACCAAACCCTGCGTAAACTGAAGCAAGTAGGTTGGAACCAATCTATAGGGAATAAATTTCGGCAGGTTCCACAAAGCGGGTCGCAATGCGTATACACAAATCGCGTGTGAAACTATTCCCTCGTTTACCCCCTCACACCAGCCTCTAACAAGACAATTACGCGTTTTATTCATTCATCAAAACTGTTTCTCTTTGGCTTTTCATCTTTTCTTTTTTTTTCTCTCTCACGCATACCCGGGATTCCGACGAGGGGAAGAAACCCGTGAGAATTTCAAATCGTGTCATTCATCATTGGAGAATGAAGCAATCCCCAGAATTTCGGCGATGGATTCGTCAACGTCATTATTTGAGCTTAATTGGGAAATGAATCGGATTGACACTGAACAATTTTCAGGCGGGGTTTTTTTCTGTTATCTTTCTCGTGTGCGAAGTGCTACAATTGATTCAACGTAATATTTAAAAAAATACATAAATCTGCGAAAATATTACGCATGGAACTCAGAACAATAAACAGGAAATTCTCATAAATATCGGACATTCGATTCCTTTCATGCTAGTTTTCCAGCGCTTTCCTCGGTCAATTTCAATCCGTTTTTCATATCTCTTTAGATCCAAGAAGTAAAGCATGCGCTTTTTTCGCTTTCGAAATTTAAAATTGCCACGCCTATGCCTCACTTGCACACATTTATGATTTACGAGGTCACTGGAGAAAGTTCAGGTCAACTTTCTTGAGACGGATTTTTGCGATGAGATTTCGAAAATTATTCTCATCGCAAGAAATGCACGATGACGAGAATAGAATGTGAGTGGTGATAAGTGATGCACTGATGGCAGACTTTTTTCTTCAATCATTCATGGATATCCCAGCAATCTCTGGTTGATAGAACACCAAGAAAGATCTTCAAATGTGGAAGTTACAGTGAGACCCCCACATGTGGACACCTTGAGATGCAGACAATTCAACATAGGGACACTCATTTTCCCATAAGAAAATTTTTAAAAAGGCCCAACATGAGGACATAGACTCGACATAGGGACATTTTCTGATAAAATTGAAAATACATTGCAGGCCAGATTACAAGAAACAGATATGTCCAATCCTAAAATTGATGTAAGAAAAGTTCTTGAGCATTTCTCTCACCAATTTACCATCCATTTACCTAATTAAAAAAATACCTATAGAATAGAGGGACTTTCTTCTCTCTTTTTCACTTGAATGTTATTTTTTACAGAGAATGCCAACATTTCTATGTACTGTACAGAGGTATCAGTATTCAATTCCCCAAATATCCATATTGTGTTGAAATATATTGATTGAATCAGTTTAAATTGGGAGACAATTTTTATTTTCATGGAATTATGGTGAGTATTTTGTACATGAAACACCAATTAAAAATTATATAAAGTAAGTCTATGGGAAAATGAGACTTGACTTAAGGACACTCTTGATGCACAAATTACGTCCACATCTCAGGGTCTCACTGCATTTAGATCAGTCCTTCGGAAAAATCTGAAACTTTTCCTCGAAATTCCGCGTGAAAAATGACCAGAGTTGGTCTTCGACGCTAGGAATTCTGCGCAACGATTTTCGGGCTTCACATAAGGAAGAAGGAAGTTTCCCGATGTTTTTTTTTTCTTCTTCCAAAAGAATATTCATACAGAAATGCACTCGGAAACCCGAAGTGAGTCAAGGGGAAAAAAAGGGTTGGACTAAAAGAGACCTCCAACAAAACAGTCAAAAATCAATCTTCGGCATTCTCTGCAGTTTGAAACCCGAGGAATTTCGGTGGGACATCAAAAGGAAAACACTGACCCGCGTCTGTACCTTTTTTTTTTTTAATTCCTTTTCTTTTTCACACACAAAAAATATAATAAGTGACGGCATTAGAAAGTTTCTCCTTCCTTTATCCCCGACCAGCAAACGCAGAAGCGGAAACTTGATTCATGGTCATTCGGGTCAGTATGAAGAGAAATGAAAAAAAAAAAGAATAAAAAATCTGGGCAGTAAAATGAACTGACGATAATGGAAACCCCCCCCCCTTTTTACCCCTTTATTCACCTCACGAAGGCGCGTGAGGCATTTTTGAATAGCATTTTTTGGCTTCCTGATGGAAGCTGACCGCGAGGGAACTTATGGAAACATCGGTTCTTGCATTCAACAAGGAATTCACATCGACCTCAGGAAACGCAAAAAAAAGTGCGGCATTCTTTCCGCTGAAAGCCTCCCCAAAATCCCCCATTCAAACACATTTTCTCATGGCGGGCCTGAAGTTTCGATACCATCTTCTGAGGATGAAAGCCGAGGTGCTGACGAAGACCGGAAGGCCTCCTGTGGCAAACGCTTCCGGCAACGCACAAAAGGGCCACCTTTCGACTCGCATTATCCCACAGAACATTATGCTCATTCAAAATACTGTTTACAACAACTCCAAGGAAACCCGACTTCTTCCATTGTTGATCACCGCTTTCCGGCTGTTTTCAAGGAAAGAAACTGCGGAAAAATGAGAGAAGAGAGTCCTTGGAACTTCCGTCCAAACCTGTGGGGTTGGCAACCAATTGAAAATAATTAAAGACTATAAGCGAAAAGTATTAACTGATTTTAAAATATTGCACCAAATTCATTTTTCAATATACAGTTGACCACTGCACAACAGACCTCCCGCGCAATGGATTTTTGAACAACAGACAGCATCTGGAGGTAGTTTTCCCTCCCGCGCAACAGACTTAAGTTGGTTTAAAATTAATAAAAAAATAACAATAATTTTTAAATACAGTACTGTATTTACTCAAGTACCTTGTGTCCTTGAGTAAGGCGTGCACAGGGGTTTTTCAGTTGGAAATTTTGCTAGAATCTTATCCCCAAGTAAGACGCGCATCCCAATGTTAGTGAATTTAAAACCACAAAATTTCAAAAATAAAAACAAAAATGTGACTTCAGGCGTGAATTGATCAAAAATCTTACAATTTTCAACTTTTTCAACACAAAAATGTTTACTTGTTACATTTGTTCCAAATGTCTCCATTATAATTAAGTATAATGCACACATAACTTCCTAAAAACTTCTTGAAAATTGTTTACCCCCTTACAACGCGCACCCCTTTTTTTCTTCTGAAATTTGGGAAAAAAGGTGCCGGTTGTACTTGAGTAAATACTGTAATTAAATTTGCTTAACCAACTTTCCACATGACAGACTAGTCTGTTGCACAAATTAAGTCTGTTGTGCAGGGGTTGACAGTATTTATTGATGCTAAATCTCTAGAATATAATCAACTAAAGTCATGACTTCATTTTTGGAATGATCCGAAATTATCACTATACAATTAGATTTTGAATGATGACACAAATTCGTAAAATTTATAATAACCTTGATCAATTTTTGCATCACAACGCATGAATCAAGAGGTACCGGGTCATCCGCCAGTCGGTCAATTGACGGTCGCGCACCCGCCGGTTGTCAAGCGCCGGTCGGTCTAACCGCCAGCCAGGGCAGTCCTTGGCCTTGCCAATCCCCAGTCCACCAAATTGCGGTCCGGTCACCCGATTGTTGGGGCACCCAAACAATTGGGTGACAAGAATCATGCTGATTCTTTCTAGAATTTGGTGAGCATAATGGTATTCTACCATAGATTATTTTTTTTTTACAAAATTTCATCTTATAAAAATTTTCAAAAAAAGAAAAAACTTATCAAACCCAACCTAACTTAACTTAACATATCCTAACCTAACCTAACCTAAACTAGCATAACATAAACTGACCTAACCTAACCTAACCTAACATTGCTGAAATTTTGAAAAAATTCTGTGGTAGGATACCATTCTGAAAATCAAATCAGCATGATTATTGTCACCCGATTGTTCGGGTGCCCCGACAATTGGGTGACCAAACCACAGTTTGGTGGGCTGGGGATTGACGGGGCCAAGAACTGCCCTGGCTGGCAGTTGGACCGACCAGCGCTTGACGACCGGCAGGTGCGCGACCGTGAATTGACCGACCGGCGGCTGACCGGACACGGAGAAATTCGAAGCCACTGCGAAATTTCGTCAATTTTTTGAAAAGTCAGTGCTGAAAGAGTAAACGATCTTCAGAAATACACACCCAATTCAGAAAACGACGAATACTGTACAGTATTTATTTATCCCAAGTAATTGAAATATGAGATGCAGATGGAAGCATACTGAAAGATTCAAGATTCAGAGTCTCTCAAAAAATCCAGCGACGTCTTCAACAATAACCGCAATCCATTTCTTGCCAAGAAAAATATTTTTTTATTCGGATCTTGCTGTCAAGTCTTCTATGGACATTGCCACTTAGAAAATTTTCCATTCTCCAATAGAGCATGGAAATTCATTTAAGTGCAATTTACTCACAGTGTTCCTTCTTTTTTTTTTTACCCATGCTGAGCATCAATTGGAGCGATGATATGGAAATAATGAATCGATATTCCTTAAGAATAACGTCTATCCACATTCATCCAAACGCAGTACATTAATAATACCTGACAAAACGTATGAACAATCTCCCGAAAAACAGTTTGTTTTTTCATCTCACGCATTGCGCTGAAATCTCAGGGCTTTGGGAATCTGAAATTCTGCTCTTTCAGACGACTCTGACGATAAACTCTCTGTGTATAAAAAAGTCAAGTGAGATTAAAAAGAAGTCATGGAATAGCGAGTTATTTTTATAGGACTTTTTTGTTTATTCGGCTGGGTTCGGGGTCGAGAAGATGACGCGATTGTTGCCATTGGAAACGTGCCCTGAAGTGACGTGGGTCGTCAGCTTGGCTTAAACCTAACCTAACCTAACCTAACCTAACCTAACCTAACCTAACATTGCTGAAATTTTGAAAAAATTCTGTGGTAGGATACCATTCTGAAAAAAAAATCAGCATGATTCTTGTCACCCGATTGTTCGGGTGCCCCGACAATCGGGTGACCAAACCGCAGTTTGGTGGGCTGGGGATTGACGGGGCCAAGAACTGCCCTGGCTGGCGGTTGGACCGACTGGCGCTTGATGACCGGCAGGTGCGCGACCGTGAATTGACCGACCGGCGGCTGACCGGACACGGATTCAAGAGCATCAGACCCCACATTCATGCTGTACAAGTCTGAAAGCAGTCCAAGTGTAATATACCATACTAGTAATGAAAGAAAAAAATATTCTTTGTGACTGAGTTCAAGATCTAGAAATCATGTTTAAATAAAAAATGATATTATTTTGGTTATTTTTCAATGGTGAAGGTAAAACTTGCAGGTATCCAAATATTTCTGAACAAAAAGTTTTCCAAGTCTGAGCAGATATTGAAGATGGATTCTAGTAAATTGAACTGAGACTTTTTTCAAACCAAGTTTTAGTGGTCTGATCAAAGATTTTACAAAAAGGAATCCTGTACTTGAAAAATCAATTTCAACAATTGTAAATTTCAAAATATGTAATTATTATCCTAGAAAGGGAAAACCCTGTTTTGCCTCACTCATAAGAGAGCACACTCTGGGCACTCCCTCAGATCAATAGGCAAGATCAACTGTCATACATTAAACACTCATTTTCCATTTTCTAGACAAGATAATATTTTTTTCTAGAAAGGAAAAATGCAAAGAAGATCATTAGTCTTCAAAGAAATGAAATGTGCAATGGGTGCAATCTTTGGATATAGAATAATCTATTATATCCACCCTTGCGCTGTAATGTCTTCTGCCTAGTTTTCACTCTTCCTGTGATTGACAGGTTCTGCATAGGCATTTTTGAATAACTCTGGTCTTCACCCCTTTCCTAAAAAAAAACAAGAATGGATGTTTCCACCCCTTGCTTCTCTGTGTGAATCACCAATGCTTTTAACTGGGAAACTTCCAAGTCATGCAGGCATCATGCAAGTGTGAACTAGCAGGAATAATATCTTCTGAACCCCTCCTGGTTTTGTATAAAAGCAGGATCCTATGTCAGGAATTTGGTAATCTGAATATTATCTGCAGTCCAGATCAGACTTGCCTCAGAGATCACACCTAAAGTAAGCTATCTGGTTTACCCTGGAGTTTATCAAAGAATTGTTATCTGCAGAAAAGTCAAAAGTTCCCAATATTCTAACACTTAAAAAGATTGTTATTGTCTTGTCTTGGTTTGTGTTGAATGTTGCATTGTGTGTGTTGATTAATAAAAGTACTTGAAGCCACACACATGATTCAGTTCCTTTCATAGCTCAGATTTTATATTCAGTAGAGTAATCCAGGTAAAAACAGCTAAAGAAAAATGGAAAACATATGTATACTGTACAGTAGTTATAGTGTATAGTATAGTGTATAGTACAGTAGTTGAACAACCTTTGTAATTATTCTTTATAATTGGATGCCAGTCTTTCTGGACTGGGTCAACGCAGGCTTTTACCGGGTTATTTCTCAAGATGTCTACCCAGAGTTGTCAATTAAGGGTCAGTCATCAAAACAACAAGCATTTTTTTAATGAGATAATATATTTTTTTTAAAAGTGCCAACTCATTGTTGCTCTAGAATTCACTTTGTGTTTGTTGGACTTGAAATGCACACCGAATTTTTATACTTCAAGATTTTAATACATGTAAAGCAAATTAAATCAGGAACATGATTTTAATTTTTTTCATTGGGACTTTTGGCTGGAGACAACCACAAGAAAATCAAAAACACCTTTATCACATGAGGTACAAATGAAAAATATTTTCATTGTTTCGACTATACATTGAGACCATGAGATGCAGATGTCATCAGTGCATCCTAAGTTGAAATGTCTCTAAGTTGAGTCTTGTTTTCCCATAGACTTACATTTTATAAATGTTAATTGGTGTTTTATAAAAAAAAAATTCAACAGAATTTGATGGAAAAATTGTCTGCTAGTTGAAATTAATTCAGTGATTATCTTTCAACTCAATAAGAACATTTGAAGCTCTGAATACCGTACCTCTGTTCAGTAAATTGAAATTTTGGCAACTGTAAAAATGACATTCAAGCCACAAATAGAGAATCAAGTCCCTCCATGCTGGAGGTAATTTCTTCAATTAGCTGAATGAATGGGAAAATATTAAAGAACTTTTTGTGCATATATAGATCTTATTATAATTGGAAATACCTGCTTTGTGCAATCAAGCCTGATGAAAGTAATTTTTTCTGAAACTTATCAGTGATTCTATCATGCAATGACCTCATGTAGAGACAGAGTATCCACACGTTGAGCCTTTTTAATACATTTTCTATTGGTAAATAAATGTCCTTATGTCGGGTTACAGAAGCCAAGTTAACCCATTAACTGCCAAATTTCCTACACACCAATTTTTGCATCAGTTCACTTCATTTACATTTAGGTAGGTTGGGGACATTTTTTTCCCAATTTTAAATTCAATATTTTGTCAAATATTTGAATTTTAAACTTGATCCCCAAATGGGGCTCACCGCAGGTACCATCTTCTTTTTTACTACGTCAAGGTGTCCGCATGTGGGGGTCTCACTGTACTTATGCTGCTAACGCAATAATCGCGATGAAATCATCACCAAATAAATGGGAAAAATTCGTTCAGGTTCCAGAACACGTTAAATAATCTCCAAGAGGTACTCAAAGGACTTCACTTCCGGGTATACTGACAAATGCTTTGTGAACCATCCCTCATCGTACAGTATTTCATCTTTCCAGAAGTTGTTTGAAATTGACTATATGTCGCTGACGTCAGCAGATCACGTGTCCAACAATTTGTTGCGAGAAAAATTAGCCAGCAAAAACTTATGAACAGAATTACCGAGAGACAATTTGTTGAGGTTAGTTGTCGGAATTCGGGAAGGCGACACGGCATCCGACGTACGCGGACGAGGCCGCAGGAAAAAAGTAATCTAGTCTCCGGATCTGATTGATCCCCGACTGAACCCCGTCAGAAACCCGGGATGCCTGGCGATGCAAACCCTGCTGACTGACACGGGTAAAAACTGGGAAAGCAGTCCCAGAGGTATTCCCACAGATTAGCATGATGCCTGATCATCATCCGGAATGCTGCCGACTAAATGGTTTTCCATTGATTCGAGCGCCGGAAAAAATAATAAATGAATTAAAAAAAAAANCTGGGTTGTGTTTGTGAATATTCTAGACTTTCCGCAAATTAAGTCTTAGTAATTTACTAAACGTTTGGGAGCTTCTTGTTCGATTTAGCTCCTTTCTTTTAAATTCTGCAGTAGACAGTTGATAAGTGCACTTAAAACTGACTCACTTCAGGACTCACCCCTCCGAAAAGGAAAACTACCGGCTGCGCCAAATTTGTTGTCTTAACTAGTTTAAATTTCAAGCAGAGTTGTTGATCAGACAATTACTGCTGATAAAAACTGTTGACTGTTGGTATCGAAGATTTGACTGTTTTCCGCGTGCTTTCGAAGAATCAAAATTAGACTTCGATAAACTTTACAAGTGCGTCTTTTATTTCCGTTTCACACAGCATAGAAATATATGAGCATGCGGCGTCGAGGTTCTCGCGTCAAACGTTCTGAGAGAGTAAACTTAACATAGTATAGCGGACACTCATATATATAGACAAAACCTGTTTTGAGGTCAGCGCCGAGCTTAGCAACCGATTCGGATCGGTGTCGACATACTTGGTTGCGCAGCAACCAAGGTGAAAGTTGCGTAGCGCAAGGAGACCTTAATATATAGATATATATATGCATCGGCATACATATAATACACGGGCGTGCATGGAATTTTAACGATGCAGAACAAACGTGAAGCATGCGAGGGAACCTCAGAAGGTGCTGTATATTGCGGTCCTGACTTTTATTGGACCACAATAGTTTGACTATACAGTGTGAGACCATGAGATGCAGATGTCATTGGTGCATCAAGTGTGTCTCTAAGTTGAGTCTTGTTTTCCCATAGACTTACATTTTATAAAGTTTAATTGGTGTTTTATTGAAAAAAAAAATTCAACAGAATTTGATGGAAAAATTGTCTGCTAGTTGAAATTGATTCAGTGATTATCTTTAAACTCAATAAAAACATTTGGAGCTTTGAATACTGTACCTCTGTTCAGTTAATTGAAACTTTGGCAACTGTAAAAATGAAATTCAAGTCGCAAATAGAGAATCAAGTCCCTCTATACTGGAGGTAATTTCTTTAATTAGCTGATTGAATGGGAAAATACTAAAGAACTTTTTGTGCATATATAGATCTTATTATAATTGGAAATATCTGCTTTGTGCAATCAAGCATGATGAAAAAAATTTTTCCTGAAACTTATCAGTGATTCTATCATGCAATGACCTCATGTAGACACAGAGTGTCCACACGTTGAACCTTTTTAATACACTTTTTATTGGTAAATAAATGTCCTCACGTCAAATTTTCCCTACTCGGGTTACGGAAGCCAAGTTAACCCATTAGCTGAAAAATTTCCTGAACACCAATTTTTGCATCAGTTCACTTCATTTACGTTTAGGTAGGTTGCGGAAATTTTTTCCAAATTTTAAATTCAATATTTTGTCAAATATTTGAATTTTAAACTTGATCCCCAAATAGGGCTCACAGCAGGTACCATTTTCTTTTTTACTATACGTTGAGGTGTCTGCATGTGGGGGTCTCACTGTATTTATTCTGCTAACGCAATAATCGCGATGAAATCATCACCAGATAAATGGGAAAAATTCGTTCAGGTTCCAGAACACGTTAAATAATCTCCAAGAGGTACTCAAAGGACTTCCCTTCCGGGTATACTGACACATCTTTTGTGAACCATCCCTCATCGTACAGTACTTCATCTTTCCAGAAGTTGTTTGAAAATTGACTGTCGCTGACGTCAGCAAATGACGTGTCGAACAATTTGTAGCGAGAAAAATTAGCCAGCAAAACCGTATGAAAAGAATGACCAAGCCTGTTAAACAACTCCAATCAACAGCCTTAAGCCCTTCCGCTGTGCCGTAGGCTGCATGCGCCTGCTCCGGCGTCCTTTTTTCATTAGATCAGAGGCCTAGACTAACTAGGGGCTGACTTGGGGCAGTGAAACCCGGGATGCCTGGCGATGCAAACCCTGCTGACTGACACGGGTAAAAACTGGGAAAGCAGTCCCAGAGGTATTCCCACAGATTAGCATGATGCCTGATCATCATCCGGAATGCTGCCGACTAAATGGTTTTCCATTGATTCGAGCGCCGGAAAAAATAATAAATGAATTAAAAAAAAAAAAGGAGTCCAGCCAGGACAAAAAACCTCTTCCGCCAATAACCAGAGGAATGTTCCCAGACACGAAAACCCCGACGGGATGCTGCTGGTGTTCTCATTCAATTTAATTCGATTTTCTGAGTTTTTTTTTCTCATCTCCTCGTGTCATTCCGAATGCCTAGACATGAACTAAATCGACAACAATTACAATCCGCGTGATCGGAAGGAAAATCCCGATTATTTTCCTCAATCAAATCCTATAATCCCGATTATTTTCCTCAATCAAGTATCAGACAATATACTCGGGTTACAGACGCCAAGTTAATGCAGTGTCTCGGATAATGAACTCGATTCATTTGAAACAAAAGTCCCTCGACGGCAAAGTTTAAATGGCCGAGTTTAACGGAACTTCTTCCTTTGAGTTGAGGAAAAATATTTCCTCAACTGAGTTAGTTGGATGAGGTTTAGTTGAACATTCAACTAAACATCATCCAGAAACAAGCTGAAGACCTTGTGCTTTAAATTAATTGTTACTGACATTTTATTTTCAATGTCAGAGAAGGAATGGGTGTATGCATACATGTCAGATGTCCGGTTGTATTTTGTAGATTGTATTTTCTTTTATATTTTTTATCCATTTGTGCTCTGTTTCTTGCTCTGAAGTGATTAAATATCTTTTTAGTTGGTTTGGGTTGGGTGGGGATGGGGTTTGCATGTGGAAATCTTGATTGAACCTTGTGAATGCTGAAAAGCAGAAAATAAAGTGTTCTGTTCATTCATTCATTCAACTTAGTTGAAGCTACATATAATGGGCCTGTTTTTTTCAGATTTCAAAATTCCTGAGCAAATCTCTAACTAAATTTCCACAGAAGCATCAAGACAAAATGAAAAAAAAAGATCAACAGGAGCAAACTTCGCAAAGATCTTTTATAAATATGGAATATGGAGATGGTAGCACCATCGCCCAAAGCAACTTTAATACAGTATTTTATTCCCGGAATAATATCAGTTCAGTCAATCCCATTTTTTACTCATTAAAATACTGAAAGATTTTTCAATGATTCAAAAAGTCATCGATAATTTGAAACGCTTCAGAATTTTAAAACAAAACCATAAAGTGTCATTTGTCACGTAAATCTGAGCTTACGTACAGAACTGCATTCCACGACGTATAAACTGTTGTAAGATGCATCATCATTCTATGAATGTTTCAAAATAACAAAATTTTACATTTGTTCGCAAACACTGGCATGAATGAAATGCAAATTTGGTCGCAATTAAATGTCGAGTGCTGGATTTAAAAATTGATGAGCTTCTTCGTAGAATTTTCATTTCGACAAAAGAAGCCAACTCGTGGAAAATCGTGGAATTCGAGAGAAAAATCTCCCCGGCAAATAATGTACAGTACTTACAATTTTTAATTCCCCCGCGGTGCTTAAAATGTACCGGAAAAACTGCACTGCAGAATTACGAGACTTACCACAAAAAAAAGGTCGAATAAATTGGCCGGTTTTCTTCTCCTTTTGCCCCGACGTGAAAGCCGGACACGAATGAATGGAAACCCGAGAGAAATTTACAAGGAACGGCGTAATCTTTGCCCAGACTTCAAAGGAGATCCGAGGCGAACTTCGTAATTTTTCGAGCCAAAGGCGATAATAGGATCTTGGCGACTTCAAAAGGCAAAAAAAAAAGAAAAAAACCATTTCCAACCGACTTTTCGGGAGGACCGAAAAAGGCAACTGCTGCGTGAATGCTTCTCACAGGAGGGGACTTATATTCAACAGAAGTATTTGGGTATGACCAAGAGAAAAAAAAGAAAAAGGAAAGAAACCCCATTTAGCGACATCAACAACACCCGGCACTAAAAACGAAAATACATTCCTTTTCCGACTCCTTTTAGCTGGCCGATCGATCGATCGAACGATCGGCTTTTTCGCATCAGTAGAGGAACATGAGAAAATTGCACGGTTTTGTAAAAAAAAAGAAGATTATATCACTGATTTCAACAGCAAAATGTTCATAAGAGTCTCGTGACAAAAAATAAATCCCGTCTTCAGGAAAACCACGTTTAAATCAATTTGAACTTCACATCGTCGAACGTTTTCTGAGATAAAATAAAAACCGTTAAGCAGAGGATTTATTTATGCAGATAATTTGATAATAAAATTTAAAATCATCATCGATAAAAGGCAACAGCTTGAATTTTAATGCCCACCGTTCCATTAGAAAAAAATATATTCACACGGAGAACTGCATTTATTTGTATCCAAAAAATGATCATATTAATTTCCCGAAAAAATTTAATTTATTTTAAAAATCAACTTCCTAGTGGTAGTCAAGAAACGAAGAGAAAACATTCACGATGAAAATTCCCTATACAGGCGAGCGGAAACGGGTCTTTGATGAAGATTTCGCATTATTCAGAAACTTGAGCTGCCACTCATCGCGGAAAATTACCGATTGCATGATTACGTTAAAATCCCCTCAAAAACATTATAAAAACTAGCGGAAACTTCGCCGGTTTCATACTTAACGAGCATCTTTCCGCCGACAAAGCGAGGTGCATAATTTATTGCGCGGCGCGGTCTGAAAGTCGTTCTGACTTCCTTCTGCAAAAAAAAAAAGAGAAGAAAATAAGTTTCTTTTGTGAAATCAGGCGAATCACTTACAAAGCATCCTTTTGTAGTGGCATGAAACATGAGCCGTTCATTTTCAGCTTCTCGTTGTCGAATTATTAAGCAACTACCATTTCGGAGCACAGGATTAACAACGATTAACAATCCTTTCTGGTGCTGAAGAGATTATTTCTTGAAGAAAACGGTAAATGCGTTCACATTTGTCCGACATCTCATTGACGGACATCTTGGTTACAAAAATCTATCAATAGTATTTGAAAATTCGTTCCTTTAATTTCTGATCGTTGGTCATAATTTTGGATCATACAGTATTCATTTCCCCTTTTTTAGATGCCATTATTTTTTTTTAGTTGAAGGATGAATATCAGTTCTTTCCTTCTCTTTTGTTAGTCCTACTTTTAAGGACGCAACAGTCCCTAAAATAGTTACTTCCTAAATTTCTATTGGTAGATGTGACGGAATAATTTGGTACCTTAATGTACTGCTGTACCTGCACACTGACTGCTGTTAGATGGCATCCATATTAATTGAATACTAGAGATTTTAATCTGTGCCCTTCAAGGGTTTTAACAAATCAGGTGTGCAGAAGAACAGACTAAAAAATATTTGTGCTGCTTTTGTTGTGTGTGATTGTAAAGGTTATGTTTTTATCCATTGTGATTTGTGTGTTTTTGTGTGAATCAAATCTTGGGGTTAAACAAACTCAAAATACAATTTCATCTTTTTCCTTTTGGGATTTCATAAAAGAAATCCTCAGCTGAACCCCACAGCTGATTTTGTGTTTTATTTTCGAATTTATTTCTCTTTTTGTGTGAATTTAACCCACGCAAGACATTTCTTGGAAAAATTTGAGAATCATAGCAACAACAAAAACCTTGAATTTGCAAAATTTTGAGAAAATCATTCCAGATAACCCGGATACTGTAGGCTAACACCAGAGGTTTCTGGAATCATTTCTGATCAAATATTCACCTCATAAAACAGTGACAAGGTACATTCCACCTGTTTTTCTAAATCAATAAATATTGTCAAGTAGCCTTGGTCTCAGGAATGAATTGCCATCCATGAAAATTCGCTATTGCCTCGCAGAACTTTCCAGAAACCCCTTTAAAAAAAGCCTGAAATCATGCCAGGAAAAATGAAAGGTTTTTAAAGAAAACAAAATACATAAAGAGAGAGAGAGAAAAAGAGGTCGTGAATTTCTCACATCAGTCAGCACAGATTTTCGCCGCCGCACCCAAAATTAGCCCCCTCCCCTTTTTTTCCGCTTCTCTGCAATAAGTGAAGGTGGGGGATTTGCTTCTGAAGGCGCAAAAGACGACCGACCGACTGACTGACTGACCGAAGTCAAAAGTCGCAACAATCGTACAGTATAAAGAAAGAAATAAATAAAATAAATAAATATATGTATATTTTTTTTTTTAGCATCGATTCCCTTTTCTGTTCGATTGGGAATTTCTTGGGCGAGACGCGACTGAATGGAGGGAGAATCGCTTTCCGGCAGCGACGTTCATTCATCCAACCATTTTCATTCATCCACACCAGCGACGAAAATCCGTCGCACTTTGGCGGTTGTAGGAATGAGTAAAAAAAAAAAAAAAAAGAAGGTGGGCTGATCGTTCGGATCCTTGAGACGCCTTCGAGTTGGAACCGTCGTTTGGGAAGTGAAGAGAGGTACATTTTTGCAGAGGGGGGAACGAAAAACTAAAAATTGAAAAAGTAAAAATCGCCAGCAAGAAGGTAAACACGTGAAAAAGGGGTTTTGTTGTCCGACTGAAGCACCTGAGTCATGATTTTTTTCCGAAACGCAGCTTGGGGATTACAGTGGAAAAGCAAATTGTTAAACTGAAGTAGAATTTGCAACAGTATTTAGGAAGTATAGATTGAAAAAAATAAGTAGAAGTTTAATTCATGGAAATTAATAGGATCACTGTTCAGATGCGGTAATTAATGCGGTAATCCGTTAAAACAATACTGTATTCACTCAAGTACCACAAGCACCTTTTTTCTCAAATTTCAGAAGAAAAAACAGGGTGCGCGTCATAAGTGCGTGCAAATTTTAAAGAAGTTCTGTGTGCATTAAACTTTATTGTAATGGAGAACTTTGGAACAAATGTAACAAGAAAATTTTTTTAAATTGAAAAAGTTGAAAATTGACCAGATTTATGTTCAATTCATGTTCAAAGTCAACATTTTTTGTCTTTAATTTTTAAATTTTGTGGTTTTAGAGTCACTAAAAATTGGGGCACGCATCTTACTCGCGGATAAGATTTTAGCAAAATTTCCAACTGAAAAACCCTTGTGCTTGCCCTACTTGAGGGCATGTGGTACTCAAGTAAATACGGTAATTTATGCATGGTTTCACATTGTGTTTACATAAATGACAATTGGATGAGCATTTGATGACAAAAAAAAAGTTCTCAGTCACATATTTTGTTACCAATGTCAGGGAATGAATGGGTGTATGCATACATGTCAGATGCCCAGTTGTATTTCATGTTGTATTGCATTTTATTTTATTTTTCAATATTTTCACTGTGTGATGGAAGTTCATTAGACCTTATAATGCTGTACTGTACTCAGTACTGTATTGTGTTTTGCATTTAAGAATCGATTCAACCGGCGATTTCTGCCTCGTGTTCCTCATGCCATTTCCCGTTCCCGCGAGATGCACGATTTACGAATGCGCATTTTGCATCCGTCATGTTCACGTGATNAACCATTTTCATTCATCCACACCAGCGACGAAAATCCGTCGCACTTTGGCGGTTGTAGGAATGAGTAAAAAAAAAAAAAAAAAGAAGGTGGGCTGATCGTTCGGATCCTTGAGACGCCTTCGAGTTGAAACCGTCGTTTGGGAAGTGAAGAGAGGTACATTTTTGCAGAGGGGGGAACGAAAAAAGCAAAATTAAAAAAGTAAAAATCGCCAGCAAGAAGGTAAACACGTGAAAAAGGGTTTTTGTTGTCCGACTGAAGCACCTGAGTCATGATTTTTCCAAAACGCAGCTTGGGGATTACAGTGGAAAAGCAAATTGTTAAACTGAAGTAGAAGTTGCAACAGTATTTAGGAAGTATAGATTGAAAAAAATAAGTAGAAGTTTAATTCATGGAAATTAATAGGATCACTGTTCAGATGCGGTAATTAATGCAGTAATCCGTTAAAACAATACTGTATTCACTCAAGTACCACGAGCACCTTTTTTTCTCAAATTTCAGAAGAAAAAACAGGGTGCGCGTCATAAGTGCGTACAAATGTTAAAGAAGTTCTGTGTGCATTATACTTTATTGTAATGGAGAACTTTGGAACAAATGTAACAAGAAAACTTTTTTTAATTGAAAAAGTTGAAAATTGACCAGATTTATGTTCAATTCATGTTTAAACTCAACATTTTTTGTCTTCAATTTTTAAATTTTGTGGTTTTAGAGTCACTAAAAATTGGGGCACGCGTCTTACTCGCAGATAAGATTTTAGCAAAATTTCCAACTGAAAAAATCTTTGTGCTTGCCCTACTGGAGGGCATGTGGTACTCAAGTAAATACGGTAATTTATGCATGGTTTCTCATTGTGTTTACATAAATGACAATTGGATGAGCATTTGATGACAAAAAAAAAAAGTTCTCAGTCACATATTTTGTTACCAATGTCAGGGAATGAATGGGTGTATGCATACATGTCAGATGCCCAGTTGTATTTCATGTTGTATTGCATTTTCTTTTATTTATTTATTTTGCTATCAATTTGTGCTTTCCTGCTCTGAAGTGATTAGAATGTCATTGAGTGGATTTGGGTTGGATGGGAAGGGGGTTTGGTTGTGGGAATCTTGATTGAACCTTGTGAACGCTGAAAAGCGGCAAATAAAGTGTTCTGATTCATTCATTCATTCAGTCACAATAGAGTTCTGGTATAGTGATGTGAATTTTCCTGATTCCTTCAGGCAAACGCTTGTCAATGAAAGGGTATTACTGTGAAAAATTGTCCAGAAGAAGTTCAATGGCAAAAAAAAAAAAATCGAATATTTTCACGGGAAAATCATTTTTTGACTTGAGACGCAGTCTTTTTTGATGATGAATGGGAAATTTCCATCCACTCCCAAATCCGAATTTCCATTTCGAAAAGGAGTAGAAAGCTCCGCCGCACACTTAATCCACAAATGGTCACATTCCGAAACAAATTCCCACGTACAGAATCTGCGCCCCTCATCAGTACTCAATCACTTCGAGTACCACGGGTACACAGAAAATTGATTCCGTTTTCAAGGCCAGTCAGCAGTAAAAGGCAAACGGTTGATTCAAAATTTGTTTTTCTCCTTATATTCCCCAACACCGAACAGCAAACAAAAGAACTTCCATCACGTGAACATGACGGATGCAAAATGCGCATTCGTAAATCGTGCATCTCGCGGGAACGGGAAATGGCATGAGGAACACGAGGCAGAAATCGCCGGTTGAATCGATTCTTAAATGCAAAACACAATACAGTACTGAGTACAGTACAGCATTATAAGGTCTAATGAACTTCCATCACACAGTGAAAATATTGAAAAATAAGTGCAGTAAGCAATTCTTCGTTTATACGCTGAACTTTAAATCTTTCGAACCCATAGTCAAATTAACTCAGCTCGCCGAATAAAGACTACAGTACTGAAAATAAAGTACGGTAAGCACAATAATTCTCAATTCATGCGAGCATTGAAACGATTTTTCGAAAACTATACAGTCGAATCAACTCAGCATTTCCTTCTCGCATTACAAATATTCAAGAGTGTAGCAAATATAATTATTCGTTTACGAGGCCTTTGAATTGAATAGTTTTATTCAAAATCAATACAGTCAAATGAAATTAGCACTCCCTCTCCGCAAAACAGATTTCTTGATTTCACAGCAGGCCATCAAATCGTTTTTATTTGCCAACTATAGTCAAATCAACTCTACAATTCCTCGAATTGCAACTACTGAAGATTTTAGCAAGTAATTCTTAATTTACTGCGCAATTTACTTTTTTCTAAAAAATACAGTACAGTAAAATTAAATCGGCACTTTCTCCAGTAATACAACTAATGAATTATGCATTAATTAATTCATGTTTTGAGAGGCAATCGAATCGTTTTCCTTTCCGAACTGCAATCAAATCAATTCCGCACTTGCTTCGCACATTGCAATTAAAGAATGGTATAGTAGTAAGCAATGCATAATTTACGAGATAAGTGGATGTTTTTTGATCGAAAACTAAATTTGAATTTATTCAAAACTTTCTTCCCGTGTTACAACTACTGTAATGGAAAAATGCGGCGAGGAATTCTTAAATTCAGAGGCAATCGAACCTTCATTTCCAAACTTTAATCAAATCAACTCGGCAATTATTTCTCGTATTGCAAAAAAACGTAGTAGGAAAAAATTGCAGTAGTAGGTACTGTAATTCGTTATTTACGAGGCAATCGAATCGTTTTTATTTGCCAATTCAGGTCAAATGAACATGACACTTCCTCGTGTTAAAAATACTGAAGCTTGTATAGCAATTAATTCTTATTCACGAGGCAATTGAATAGCGTTACTTGAACAGTGCAGTAATATTAACTCAGCACTCCCTTTCCGTATTGCAAATATTGTTCAGTGCAATAATAAGAAAAAGAGCAGCAAAATAATTTTTAAATTTAGCGGCAATCGAATCCTTTTCATTTTTTTTTCAACCTACAGCCAAAAAATCAACTCGTCAGATCCTTATCGCATTGAAACTGTACAGTCAAGAGTGTAGCAAGCGGTTCTTCATTTAAGTCGTAATTAGCGTTTTCTTCGACCTTGAACGACTATAATGAAGACGTCAAGGGTGAAAACAATTCACGCATTCTACAGCAGCCCGAGTAAAGTGGGGCACACAATCTATCACCATTTCCGCATGGGTTTAAAAAATGCTCCGCCCCAAGGTTCCGGGAGTCATGCATCAACATTAGTTATGTTGTATCCACAGAAATACCAGAAAAGCACTCGTAATCAATCACCAAACTTTGTCTCTTGGTTCTTTGCTCAAGGGCACCCGAGGTATTCAATCGCCCGGAATGAGTTCGAATCCAACAAAAGTAATGTAAGAGTCATATTCTCTCAGCTTTGCCCTATTTGTCGTTGTAGGGGTATGAGAAATACAAAGGAATGCTTATAAAATCCTGTTAGACAAGGGCACCATCATTGATGTATTTTCCTTGATATCTTCTGGAGTTTTATCATCTACCTCAAATTTGAATGATAAACCTTATGAAGGAATATCATATGATTTCTCATCAAAGATTCTCTCTAAATTGTTCATTCAACTAAACCTCATACAGAAGCAAGCTGAAGACCTTGTGCTTTAAATAAACTTTTACTGCTACTTTGTTTTCAATGTCAGGAAATGGGTGGGTGTATGCATACATGTCAGATGTCCAGTTTTATTTTGTGAAGTGCGTTCTCTTTTATTTTTTTGTCATCAATTTGTGCTTTGTTTCCTGCTTTGAAGTGATTGAATGTCTTTGAGGGGAATTGGGTTGGGTGAGGAGGGGGTTTGGATGTGGGAGTCTTGGTTGTGCCTTGTGAATGCTGAAAAGTGGCAAATAAAGTATTATGTTCTTTCATTCATGAAGGGATGATAAAACTTGATGAAGGTTAAATATTAAATGTTAAGCTAGTCAAGTGCAGAGAGGAATATCATCATCTGATATTATTCCAGTTATTCAGTTGAAGCAAGAGTTTGCTGAGTAGTTGTTATTCTTGGTAAAATATATCTTACTCTTAACTGGCCAGGAATTCTAAGAAGGAAGTCTGGCCCCTGTTCCAGGCTCTTTATTGTCTTTTACTTATGCACTTCTACTCTTCTGATTCAGCTTGAAAATAACTTATATTGAGGCAACATCTGTCCCCAATAAATCCTATACCACCTCTAATTGGAATCAAAAATAGGAGTGAAAATATTTTTAAAATCATTTGTAAATACAGATGGACTAACTCTATAAAGATCTTGTCTACAACAATATTCTCTGTACATGGCAATTTTTGTTGGTCCCATAGGGTTCAATGCTTATGCTGAAGGGGTTCTCAACAACAAAATTCTATCTATAACACTTTTTTTGTCCTGTAAATTTTGTTGTAGAGAGACTCCACCTGTAATTTTCTGAGCATTTGTCATACATGAGAAGACAGTTAGAGAATCATTTTAAAAGTGCACTCCAGGTTTATGTGCAACAGCAGTTTAAAAATTCAAAAATTTTTTTTATCATCAGCGGAAGTTCCATTCTGGGAAAATTTTTTTGGATAAGTGAAAAATGTGAAAATCGACAGGTTTTCCTTGTTTGAGTTCGGGCAAAAGTGATTGTGTTGAGTGCGTCCGAATGTCAACCCATCAGCAGCAACTTTCCCGCGTTGAAACTTCAATGGAAGAAAATTTATTGATCTCAATTGCAAATGAAGAGAATTATAGACTCCCTTTCTCGATTTTTAGACCGAGGCTGAATTGTTGAAAAAATTGGACTCCGATGCTTTGGTCAAAAGAGATTTTTACAGCGCTCACTTCCGTTTCATTTCATGTTAGCAAATTTTCCAATTGATATATTCGCGTTTTCAACAATGAACTATGCAGTATTTGAAATTCTGTCCAGATTAGGTCATGGAAATGTACTGACGTAAAGTTGACTGATTTGCAGGCGCAAATTACAATGAAGCCTTAACTGAAACCGAAATTCATGAATCTTCATTTATTTTTTCTAGAGATCCCATACAGGTTTCCCCGTCTCAGAAATGGCTGAGAGTTCATCTCCACTTTTTCTGTAATTTAAATCCGTAAATCAGCACGATGAAGGAAAAGTTAGAATTATGAGGTTTATTTCGAGTGTGATGAAGCTTTAAAGAGTTCAACCATTTACACCATATCCATCCACACACATACAAAAAATAAATAAATGAAAATTATTTCACGCCATGTCAACCCAACTCACATCGATCAATTCCTCCGCACGACCAGGAAATGCGCAAATGAATTACTCGCCAGTCAGGGTAACAGCTCTTTTTTTTTTCGCCGCCCGGGGCAAAGTTTTTTTTTTTTTTTTTTTTTTTTAGAGGCCTTTGAATTGAATAGTTTTATTCAAAATCAATACAGTCAAATGAAATTAGCACTCCCTCTCCGCAAAACAGATTTCTTGATTTCACAGCAGGCCATCAAATCGTTTTTATTTGCCAACTATAGTCAAATCAACTCTACAATTCCTCGAATTGCAACTACTGAAGATTTTAGCAAGTAATTCTTAATTTACTGCGCAATTTAATTTTTTAATAGAGTGCAATAAAATTAAATCGGCACTTTCTCCCGTAATACAATTAATGAATTATGCATTAATTAATTCATGTTTTGAGAGGCAATCGAATCGTTTTCCTTTCCGAACTGCAATCAAATCAATTCCGCACTTGCTTCGCACATTGCAATTAAAGAATGGTATAGTGGTAAGCAATGCATAATTTACGAAATAAGTGGATGTTTTTTTTTATCGAAAACTAACTTTGAATTAATTCAAAGCTTTCTTCCCGTGTTACAACTACTGTAATGGAAAAATGCGGAGAGGAATTCTTAAAGTCAGAGGCAATCGAACCTTCATTTCCAAACTTTAATCAAATCAACTCGGCAATTATTTCTCGGATTGCAAAAAAAAGTTGTAAGAAAAAATTGCAGTAGTAGGTACTGTAATCCGTTATTTACGAGGCAATCGAATCGTTTTTATTTGCCAATTCAGGTCAAATGAACATGACACTTCCTCGTGTTAAAAATACTGAAGCTTGTATAGCAATTAATTCTTATTCACGAGGCAATCAGAATAGCGTTACTTGAAAAGTGCAGTAATATTAACTCACCACTCCCTTTCCGTATTGCAAATATTGTTCAGAGCAATAATAAAAAAAGAGCAGCAAGTTAATTTTTAAATTGAGCGGCAATCGAATCCTTTTCATTTTTTTTCAACCTACAGCCAAAAAATCAACTCGTCAGATCCTTATCGCATTGAAACTGTACAGTCAAGAGTGTAGCAAGCGGTTCTTCATTTAAGTCGTAATTAGCGTTTTCTTCGACCTTGAACGACTATAATGAAGACGTCAAGGGTGAAAACAATTCACGCATTCTACAGCAGCCCGAGTAAAGTGGGGCACACAATCTATCACCATTTCCGCATGGGTTTAAAAAATGCTCCGCCCCAAGGTTCCGGGAGTCATGCATCAACATTAGTTATGTTGTATCCACAGAAATACCAGAAAACCACTCGTAATCAATCACCAAACTTTGTCTCTTGGTTCTTTGCTCAAGGGCACCCGAGGTATTCAATCGCCCGGAATGAGTTCGAATCCAACAAAAGTAATGTAAGAGTCATATTCTCTCAGCTTTGCCCTATTTGTCGTTGTAGGGGTATGAGAAATACAAAGGAATGCTTATAAAATCCTGTTAGACAAGGGCACCATCATTGATGTATTTTCCTTGATATCTTCTGGAGGTTTATCATCTACCTCAAATTTGAATGATAAACCTTATGAAGGGATATCATATGATTTCTCATCAAAGATTCTCTCTAAATTGTTCATTCAACTAAACCTCATACAGAAGCAAGCTGAAGACCTTGTGCTTTAAATACACTTTTACTGCTACTTTGTTTTCAATGTCAGGAAATGGGTGGGTGTATGCATACATGTCAGATGTCCAGTTTTATTTTGTGAAGTGCGTTCTCTTTTATTTTTTTGTCATCAATTTGTGCTTTGTTTCCTGCTTTGAAGTGATTGAATGTCTTTGAGGGGAATTGGGTTGGGTGAGGAGGGGGTTTGGATGTGGGAGTCTTGGTTGTGCCTTGTGAATGCTGAAAAGTGGCAAATAAAGTATTATGTTCTTTCATTCATGAAGGGATGATAAAACTTGATGAAGGTTAAATATTAAATGTTAAGCTAGTCAAGTGCAGAGAGGAATATCATCATCAGATATTATTCCAGTTATTCAGTTGAAGCAAGAGTTTGCTGAGTAGTTGTTATTCTTTGTAAAATATATCTTACTCTTAACTGGCCAGGAATTCTAAGAAGGAAGTCTGGCCCCTGTTCCAGGCTCTTTATTGTCTTTTACTTATGCACTTCTACTCTTCTGATTCAGCTTGAAAATAACTTATATTGAGGCAACATCTGTCCCCAATAAATCCTATACCACCTCTAATTGGAATCAAAAATAGGAGTGAAAATATTTTTAAAATCATTTGTAAATACAGATGGACTAACTCTATAAAGATCTTGTCTACAACAATATTCTCTGTACATGGCAATTTTTGTTGGTCCCATAGGGTTCAATGCTTATGCTGAAGGGGTTCTCAACAACAAAATTCTATCTATAACACTTTTTTTGTCCTGTAAATTTTGTTGTAGAGAGACTCCACCTGTAATTTTCTGAGCATTTGTCATACATGAGAAGACAGTTAGAGAATCATTTTAAAAGTGCACTCCAGGTTTATGTGCAACAGCAGTTTAAAAATTCAAAAATTTTTTTTATCATCAGCGGAAGTTCCATTCTGGGAAAATTTTTTTGGATAAGTGAAAAATGTGAAAATCGACAGGTTTTCCTTGTTTGAGTTCGGGCAAAAGTGACTGTGTTGAGTGCGTCCGAATGTCAACCCATCAGCAGCAAATTTCCCGCGTTGAAACTTCAATGGAAGAAAATTTATTGATCTCAATTGCAAATGAAGAGAACTATAGACTCCCTTTCTCGATTTTTAGACCGAGGCTGAATTGTTGGAAAAATTCGACTCCAATGCTTTGGTCAAAAGAGATTTTTACAGCGCTCACTTTCGTTTCATTTCATGTTAGCAAATTTTCCAATTGATATATTCGCGTTTTCAACAATGAACTGTGCAGTATTTGAAATTCTGCCCAGATAAGGTCATAGAAATGTACTGACGTAAAGTTGACTGATTTGCAGGCTCAAATTATAATGAAGCCTTAACTTTAACCGAAATTCATGAATCTTCATTTATTTTTTCTGGAGATCCCATACAGGTTTCCCCGTCTCAGAAATGGCTGAGAGTTCATCTCCACTTTTTCTGTAATTTAAATCCGTAAATCAGCACGATGAAGGTAAATTTAGAATTATGAGGTTTATTTCGAGTGTGATGAAGCTTTAAAGAGTTCAACCATTTCCACCATATCCATCCACACACATACTAAAAAAAAATAAATGAAAATGATTTCACGCCATGTCAACCCAACTCACATCGATCAATTCCTCCGCACGACCAGGAAATGCGCAAATGAATTACTCGCCAGTCAGGGTAACAGTTCTTTTTTTTTTCGCCGCCCGGGGCAAAGTTTTTTTTTTTTTTTTTTCGTTGCCACAAAGAGGTACGAAAAGTTCAAAGACCAGCGCTAGGATAAAGGGCAAAAAAAAAATGTCACGAATCCCCGAATCACCTTTTATCCCAGCAGGGGATAAAAGTAGACGAAGAATCTCGAAAATAAGGGGGGGGGGGGAGGAAACAATGTTTTTCGCTGAAAACAAGCAAACGGCAGCTGCCTCTGAAACTTATCGCATTTTCCATACCTTCAAGCCACCTGCTGTGCGAAAAAAGGAAAGGGCAAAGGGTGTTCTGCAGGAGCACATTTTCATTCGCTATTTTATAATTTTTTTTGCGATTTTTTTTGCACACGTGCGGGTGGAATGAACTTTCCGCTGACATTCTCTTCCACATACTGCACCGGTCCCGACATGACAACCGGTATGAAATCGAAACCATCGAACACATGCCCCGCTGTTTTCGGGGGCAAAAAAGTTGGGGATGGAATTCAGAGTTTCGGAAAATTTTGAAGCATCCAGGATGACTTCGAAAACTTTGAAACCATGCTGGAATTGAATACAAGGTAGTATCGAAACTACGAAGTAAAACGTCATGCTGCACATGGAAGGAATCATTCCCACAAAAAAAATCTCGAACGCATTTGGAATTAATCATTGTCTCGTGTCCTTTTGGAAAATTTGGAGATGCCAATAAATTCAGCAGATAATTTAGCGTACTCCTACTACAGCATATCACCTTGAATCTGCAGAAGCTCAGTAATACTGAGAGACTCAGAATATTTTGGAAACTCGGTTTCAAAAAGAAATCGAAACAAAAAAAATCAGACACAAGTTGAAATTGGATCAGAAAAACTGTTCTCAGTTGCTTTTGAGAGAAGTTATATCATCATCTTGTTGATTTAGATATGCTAAAAAAAACTACCAGCACAATTTTTTGCAAATATACTAGGAGACCCCCACATGTGGACACCTCGACATGCTGACAATTCGACATAGGGACACTTATTTTCCCATAAAAATAGATAAAAAAGGCCAAACATGAGGACACTTACTCAACATAGTTTTGTGATAAAATTGCAAATTCATTTCAGGCCAAATTCCAATAAGAAACACATATTTCCAACCCTAAAATTGATTTAAATTGATTTATTTGTTCTTTGGCGTTTCTCTCATCAATTTACCATCCATTTAGCTAATTAAAAAAATTACCTCCAGCATAGAGGGACTTCCTTCTCTCTTTTTCACTTGAATGTTATTTTTACAGATAATGCCAACATTTCTATGTACTGTACAGGGGTATCAGTATTCAATTCCCCAAATGTCTATATTTTTTTGAAATATATTGATTGAATCAGTTTAAAATGGGAGACAATTTTTATTTTCATGGATTATGGTGAGTATTTTGTACATAAAACACCAATTAAAAATTATATAATGTAATTCTAAGGGAAAATGAGAATCAACTTAGGGACATTTTGACTTAAGAACACTCTTGATTCACCAATTATGTCTGCATCTAAGGGTCTCACTCTAGTTCAGTAAAACGGCTGGAATGAAAAAAAAAACTATGCAAGCTGACTTTGGAGAAACACGGTTTTGAAAATGTGTTTACAGAACAATGGCGATGAGCGTTCTAACATGAAATGTGAAACGCACAGAGCAGAAAACTAAACTAATGTCCCCCCCCCCCCCAAAATAAAAGGTTTACCCGAAAATTGTCCCAGGCTAGCAAATAATTACGATAATTATGGAAGAATCATAACCGTTCGGCGAGGATTATGATCTTGCCATTTCCGTCGCATAATTATTCGACTGAATTCATTCATTAACATGAAAGTAAAATATCCAGACATTGAAATACAATATTTAATATTATTTCGGATTGCTTAAATATATTTTGCGATGAACCCACACAGAACTTCGAATAATACCTCGATGCTACGAAACAGTGTCCTGGTTTCACCCAAACACAGTTTCTGTTACACTTCTGTTAACACATTATTCATATCAGCACCCAGTACTGGAAAAATGCTGAGTCAATACACATCTTGATCTAAAAAATTCCCGAACGAACGAGACACACGACCGAGCCAGATGCAACTTCCTTTCCATGAACGAAGACTTTTACCAATCTTACAATGCATCTTTTCGTGTTCCCAACTTTTGAAGTAATGAAAAACCCTCAAAGTTCAGTAGGTTGTTCCGAATCCGCCCGAAGAGTTCAATGCATAAGCCCTTAAAAATGAGTATTACTTATTGTCCACGTAAGAATACATTGCTCACGAGAATTGAGTCAAATAAGATATAATTTACAAAGCGAGATTATTAACTTGTCTTGACAAAGTGTAGAAACTTTCGGAATTCCCTCTGCTCTCATAAGTTGTTGAGTGGAAATTGCCGAATTTACTCAAGTACTACTCACGTGCTTTTTTCCTGAACAATTGGAGGAAAAAAGCTCAGTGCGTGTCATGGGCAGGAACATAATTTACCAAACTGTAATAAATGTATGTGGGCATCATATAGGTTTACAGTTGGATCGCCATCAAAATTGTCAGGGATGAATTTGTTTAAAATAAAAATAAAACAGATGAAAATGGCAGATTATGATATGGAAGAAGAATAAATACAAATCAATTCAATTCGGGCTCAATTTGGTTAAGAACTTAACTTCCTACGCAGTTTATCTTTGCAATACCGTATTAAAATATTTTTTCAGGAACTGGAAAGTGGGGTGTGCAGGAATAATTTTTTTCTCCAAATTTCAGGGCAAAAAAAATTGAGTATCGTGCCTTATTTGAGGTACTCTGCGGTACTGGAGTATTTACTATATTTACTTGAGTACAACATGCCCTACTTCAGTAAGACACACGCCTTAGTTTTTGGCATAAAGTTTGCACAAAATGTATCCGCACATAAGACACTCATCCCGGAAAGTGGACCAACTTTTAGTTTAAATAAGGGCTACTATTACAACCTGTTTTATTTAGTACACTTTTATGTAAATTTCCACCCGAGAGAGGATTTTATTAGAACAGATGTTGCTATAAGAGACCTGTTAGAATATTTTGGTCCAAAAGGGTTCCATCCCCAATTGATAGGAGTTTCTCAACAACGAAATTCTTTCTAAAACGCAATTTTTTCCTGGTCCCTTGCATTTCGTTGCAGAGAGAGTCATCTTGTAATAACATAGAGCATGTTGATTGTATTTTTGCCAACCGGAATTCCCTGTTCATTATTTGAACCTACAAAAGAAACACTTTTGGTTCGCGCCAATAATTTCATGATGCTTTGGTTCAAACACTTCATACCCTCATACCAAGCGCCTCTCACTTTTCTGCTTTCATTTTGCAGAAAAAATATGCGCATGGTACTCAGGTAAATACGGTAATGCTGTCCAGCATTTGGGGGGGGGGGGGGTTTGGTTAAAAACTTGATTGATTTCAGCTTAGACTTTGTTGCATGTTGCAAAATGTTTTTGGCTGTGAAAAAATACAGTGAGACCCTCAGATGCGGACATAATTGGTGCATCAAGAGTGTCCCTAAGTCAAGTCTTGTTTCCCCATAGACTTACATTGTGTAATTTTTAATTGGTGTTTTTTAAAAGAAATATTCTTCAGACTTCCACGTAAAAAAAGGGCTGCCTTTTAAATTTGATTCAGTGAATACATCTTTTCAACCCAATAAGAACATTTGGAGCATTGAATAGTATATTGCTGTACACTTCATTGAAATGTTGGCATCTGTAAAAATAACATCCAAGTCACAAGGAGAGAAGGAAGTCCCTCTGTGCTATAGGTAATTTTTTAAATTAGCTGAATGGATAGGAAAGTGATGGGAAAAGTACCGAAGAATTTTTCTTGCATGGATCTTTGGGTTATGGAAATAAGTGTTTCTTGCAATTAAGCCTAATAAAAGTCAATTTTCCTAAAATGTATTGGCAATTTCATCATCATGCAATGTCCCTCATGTCAAGTCAGTGTCCATAGGTTGGGCCTTTCTTATGATTTTTTTTTATTGAAAAATAAATGTCCCCATGTCAAATTGTCCTCATGTCCGGGTGTCCGCATGTGGGGGTCTCACTGTATTTCATCCTCTTCCCTCCCCCCCCCCCCCCCACATAAAAACTGTTTTCCAACAATCCCAATACCTCTCTAGGGTCATCAACACACATACACCACTCCCGAAAACAAACACAAAACGGTATACTCTTGCCTGATGAAAACAGCCTTCCCGAGAGGAGTTTAGGGGTCGGGGGGAAATGAGCTCAAAAACGTGGTCCTCAAGCGCATTCCAAAGCCTTGTACTGACCTCCAGCGACATGGTAAAAACCGGGTCCAGCAGGCAGATGCAAAAGAAAGGCAGGGGGGAGAAGAGAAGAAGAAAAAAAAATTTTGGGGAACCCTTAGCCTCATAAGGATCAGCGAGTTTTTCCTTCTCACACCTGACATTCCCCACTTACACATGGGCCCAGAGCGATGAACCAGGCCTCAGTATCAGGACCTCCGATCGCTGCACCTCATCCTCTCTCTCCTTGCCTCCGTGGATATACGAGCATTCACGTGGTTTCCCGGCCAGAAAACAGCCAGCTTTGAAGGAAAAAAATCTTTCTTTTTTTTTTTCAATGATGAAAAAAATTTGCTCTTCCCCCCAACACTCGAAGTTTAAAAAGAAAAACCGTGTCCGTTATCTCGCAGCCATCGGGACGCGGCTCGGGATAAACCTCTCCGGAACAACGAAAAAAAAGGGCCCTGGGTAATTCCCGTAATTTCTCACCCATATTCCTGTTCGGTCTTGGATTGCCGTGAGAGGAAATGGAAAAATCTCGGCACTTGCCAACTTAAATTATATCGCAGTGGACAGTATTGTGAAGCAGGATAAAAATTCGAAAGAAACGCACTCTTACTTTCTTCATTCATCGTCAGTTTTTCCGGTTTGTCTTGAAAATTCACATGAGATTCCTTTGTTGGAGTCCAGCGTAAATATGACTCAAAGAAATCCTCATCATCTATTGGGCACAAAAGGCCTCAATATAATTTGATGTCGAGTATTTAATTGATGAACAATAAAACAAGTTGATCAGTCCGGGACTGGACCAGGATTCCTTTTGGAATTCCTACGTTAAAGGGATAAACTGGATTTCACACACAAATATGAATAAACAACTCAAAGAGCTCAACTTGCCAGGAGTAAAGGGAATACATTGAATAACACAGTTGAACTGAATCTGACTGATTTATGGAAATGGAGCAGCTAATATATGACAATTAATGATAACCTTCACAAGGTTTTACTTGAGAATCAGAGTAGGAAAAGTTACCCTTGAGGATTCTGCGGTGCCAGGATGTTCCTTGTACTGCGATTTTGATGAGGGGGAAATTTTACTTCCAGGAATTATTTTAGAGTACATTAATGTACATGACGTGCATGCCCAACATCATCCTATTTCTGAACTTGATGAATGACAAAAAAAAATATTCCTGAAATACTTCAGAGAACCTGAAAATTGTATAAATAAATCTTTGACGAAGCGATAGAGGAAATATACTTTTCGGTTCTCCGATTTTCCCCAGTTCCTCCATCTTTTCTTCAACTGCCAGGAAAGAAATAAGCGACTCTGAATCGCAATTTTGGTACAGCAGAAATTTCCGAAATAAATATTAGTGGAAGCTTGAGGAAGGATACTTTTTCGGAACTGTGAATTCTTGTCGATTTGTTCTCCTTTATTTTTTCTTGGATTGCCAAGATAAAAATAAGCTCATCTCAAGCACTTCGACATTTTCCACTTACAATACTGCACTTCAACTGAGGAAGAGATGATTCTGGAATGAAGCTCTTTCAATCCAATTTCTCCAAAGATTCAATTTTTTCTTGAATTACCATGAGAAAATCCAAGGTGAACAATTTCGGAATATTTCATCCAAAGTATTCGTAACCGATGAGGCAATCAACCGAACTTGAAGATGCAGAAAACTCTTTTCCCGCTGATTTCTCGAGCATATTCTCCTTTGCTCTTCAATTGCCGCATGGAAATTGAAACAGAAACTCAGCGGATTCTGAAATTAAATTCTTGGAATCTACCAAATCAATTTTAAAATAAATTTGTCACGAGAAATAATTGCCGATTTTCACAAAAATATTGAAGCAATAAAGCCAACATCCTTCTTTGTACTACGTATTTCATAGCACATGTTTAATTAAAAACATGTGGTTTCCAGTGTAATTTTTATTTATACACAAGAGACCCGATATAACGTTTTTTTTTCGCTAAAGTAACATAAAAGCGCTGAGTTGAAATCGGATGAAATTTAAATTTATATTTTGACCTTTCCGGGTGGTTTTATTTCAAATTTGGTGCGTTTTTCAATAACTGATCGAGAAATGATTACAGTACTTCGAGCTTCGATTTCCTTCCGGTGAAAGGGAAAGTTCTGCTCCTTATTCTCGTGTTAATAATATTGGTTCCACTTTAGCAAAAATTAAATCAAGATTTAAGGAACACAAGCGATCAATACACGAGCTTCATGAAAAAAATAAAATAAAAAAATCTAGAAAAAGAACGAAAAGACCGACAATTATTTTCCACAATTTATCAACGACCCAATTCAGAAAGTCGGGAAAACAGTGTCCGTGTTCAAGCGGCAACTTGAGATACGACTTTTCCGAACCCAGGCAGATCACACGCTTCTAGTTGTGTTCGAAAGCCGCGGCTCCGGTCTCCCCATTAATAAAGTAAATAGAAGGTTTTCTTGGGCGAGATCACCCATTGTGTGTTTTGGGCCGGAAAAAGGGGGAGAAGGAGAGAATCTCTTTCTTCTCCTCGACCGGAAGTGTTCGAGCACAAAGTTTTTTCCTTGATGGTGATTTTTGGAAAATAATCAAACGAGAAGATATTCGTCTCCCATATTTTAAACATCGCCCGGTGGAATTTCGGAACGATCGGAATTTTTATAGATCGTATTTCCGGAAGGATTGTAATAGAAAAGAAGTAATCCAAGCTGCTATTAAATCAGTACGCACAAAACAATTAAATTTTGAGTCCTGAAAAATCCAGTCTGGGCGAAACCCCCCCCCCCCCCATTTGCCCCATAAACAGTATGAATAAACCCCCGAGTACTTGTAAATGTCAGATAATTTTGACTCCAAAGGAGTGCAGAATAAAAAGTTGAGCAAGAAACGAAACGGAATAGTATACTGTATTGTAAAACTCAATACAGTAAATGCCTCAGGGAAAACGCAGAATCGATGGAACAGAAAATTTTCGGCGGGAATTCGCTTCATTTTCAAGAATAATCCAATTTCTCCCACAAATAATGCAGGAAATTTCAAGCTTGCTCACTTCCCTGAAATGTGATGCTACGAAAATATAACTTTCTACCGCGTTGACAGAAAACATGCGCCAATTTATTTCCTAACATTTTTTTTAGCTTGCTCTGATTTTTTTCCACAACGATGCTCATAAGAGTTTTTATTTTATTTATTTTGTACGTTTTTTTAAATAAAAAAATTATACTTTTTAGCAAAGCATGGATAGAATTTCATAGGGTACATAGACGAATTTTGCCGAGTGAAGGACTTTTCCCGAAAATTATTTATAGGTCTTTCCTGAAAAAAAAAGTCTTGGAAAAACCTGGCTTTATTTGCAGGTGCTTAAACCTCGATACAGTAACTCGAAAAACTCCGAAAGTCGAATACCTCCTGAAGTCCCAAGTCACTTTTCCCCGTCTGAATACCTTAGAAAAAATGCATTAAAACCCTCCCTAATTCAGAGGCTTTTCCCCTCAAACCTCCATAAGTCAAAAATTGTGGTGGTCTTTTGGTTATTATTTTCTAAGCACAGGAAAGAGAGAGAGAAAAAAAGTAATTGATGTGTTTTTAAGGGAAGTAAAGACTAATTGGGCCAATAAACTCTTGCCTCCAAAATTCAGCATCCTGTCAACTTAATTTAAAAAAACAATCCAAGGCCTAGAATATCACCAATTAAAATGCCCTGCAATTCTTCTCACTTTCCCCAACAAAAATCCTTTTTTCCCCTCAACTCAAAACCTCCCAAGTAAAATTTGTTGCTAGTCCCTTGAAGTTCGACTCATCACGGCATTGATACAGAAAATGATGCGAAGTTTCGGCCAACGATCAAAAGCTGAGAGAAAAAAAAATGAAAAACCTAATTCCAAAAAAAATAAAATACTGTAAGCAAAGCCTTGTCTTCCGTAGAAATTTGAAGGCTTTCATGCCTCGGAAACACCGATTCATTTCAAAGCAGTCTCCGCCAAGTGCAGGAGAATACAAATTTTGTGACCTGACACAACCCGTCGCCCGCGCTGTAAATCTAGTGTGCGAAGATCAACACAAGCTTTCGGCGCCGAGGCCAGAGGGGTAATTATTTCATTTATCTTCCAAAAGAACCCGCTCTAGTGGGTAACACACAAAACCCGGCCTTTTTCCCCCTCTTCCTCTCTCTCTTTCTTCTCCTCGACCGGAAGTGTTCGAGCACAAAGTTTTCTTCCTTGCTTCGGAATAGATAGTGATTTTTGAAAAATAATCAAACGAGAAGATATTCGTCTCCCACTTTAAACATCGCCCGGTGGAATTTCGGAACGATCGGAATTTTTATAGATCGTATTTCCGGAAGTATTGTAATAGAAAAGAAGTAATCCAAGCTGCTATTAAATCAGTACGCACAAAACAATTAAATTTTGAGTCCTGAAAAATCCAGTCTGGGCGAAACCCTCCCCTCCGCCCCATAAACAGTATGAATAAACCCCCGAGTACTTATAAATGTCAGATAATTTTGACTCCAAAGGAGTGCAGAATAAAAAGTTGAGCAAGAAACGAAACGGAATAGTATACTGTATTGTAAAACGCAATACAGTAAGTGCCTCAGGGAAAACGCAGAATCGATTGAACAGAAAATTTTCGGCAGGAATTCGCTTCATTTTCAAGAATAATCCAATTTCTCCCACAAATACTGTAATGCATATTTTTCAAATACGTCTCAACATTATTTTCTGGTACCATTCAAAGCAAAATACAGACAAGTACTGCAGGAAATTTCAAGCTTGCTCACTTCCCTGAAATGTGATGCTACGAAAATATAACTTTCTACCGCGTTGACAGAAAACATGCGCCAATTTATTTCCTAACATTTTTTTAGCTTGCTCTGATTTTTTTCCACAACGATGCTCATAAGAGTTTTTATTTTATTTATTTTGTACGTTTTTTTAAAACAAAAAATTATACTTTTTAGCAAAGCATGGATAGAATTTCAGAGTACATAGACGAATTTTGCCGAGTGAAGGACTTTTCCCAAAAATTATTTATAGGTCCTTCCTGAAAAAAAAGTCTTGGAAAAACCTGGCTTTATTTGCAGGTGATTAAACCTCGATACAGTAACTCGAAAAACTCCGAAAGTCGAATACCTCCTAAAGTCCCAAGTCACTTTTCCCCGTCTGAATCCCTTGGAAAAAATGCATTAAAACCCTCCCTAATTCAAAGGCTTTTCCCCTCAAACCTCCATAAGTCAAAAATTGTGGTGGTCTTTTGGTTATTATTTTCTAAGCACAGGAAAGAGAGAGAGAAAAAAAGTAATTTGATGTGTTTTTAAGGGAAGTAAAGACTCATTGGGCCAATAAACTCTTGCCTCCGAAATTCAGCATCCTGTCAACTTAATTTAAAAAAATCCAAGGCATAGAATATCACCAATTAAAATGCCCTGCAATTCTCACTTTCCCCAACAAAAATCCTTTTTTTCCCTCAACTCAAAACCTCCGAAGTAAAATTTGTTGCTAGTCCCTTGAAGTTCGATTCATCACGGCATTGATACAGAAAATGATGCGAAGTTTCGGCCAACGATCAAAAGCTGAGAGAAAAAAAAAAATGAAAAACCTAATTCCAAAAAAAATAAAATACTGTAAGCAAAGCCTTGTCTTCCGTAGAAATTTGAAGGCTTTCATGCCTCGGAAACACCGATTCATTTCAAAGCAGTCTCCGCCAAGTGCAGGAGAATACAAATTTTGTGACCTGACACAACCCGTCGCCCGCGCTGTAAATCTCACTCAAGCCCGACATCACGACTCGCACCGACGAGTCATGACCTCACATCTCGCTCTCAGCAAAAACCTCAGACGGGATAAACCACAGGAAAAGGAAGACACAGGGGGGAATAATAAAAAAAACAAATTCTTCCAAGTAAAAAAAAATAAAAAATCTCCGAGTTGAGACCCGCAACGTGTCTAACCGAACAACAACCCGAAGAATTTTTCCCACTCAGCGGGACGGAATCAGGGCAAGCTCAGGGAAGAGATAAATCCCCTGCAACTCCTCGCCCCCTTTTTTGGGTAGCTCAACAATGACTGAGGTCAACTTCGTGAATCGGCTAAACAAATGTCCGCATCTATTCCCGTCAGGTGCTTGTGGCATTCGAAAATGCCACACGATGAGAACACGCGCATCATTTCCAGCAGAGGCCCAGTCTCGCACACAAACAATCCCTTGATGATTGAAAAGATGAGCACAGTTCAGAAGCAAGAAACCCGCCCCCCCCCCCAGACATTTTACTTCGATTTTTGCCAATTAAGCATAAACATTAACACGTTCACTCGATTTTAATGCACCATCTGTTATTCAAGTTGAACCTCTCCAAGTCAAATTTCAAGGGACCTGCAAAAAAAATTCAACTTAGGGAGGTTTTGAATTACTTAGGTTTGAACTACAATACAAAGCCCTTTTTCAGGGAAACTTAGAATAAAAAAATGCAAATGGTGATATTCTGGGGCTTAAATGGCTTCTTAAATGAGTTGAAAGGCAGCTGAACTTGGAGGCAGGGGTTCATTTGCCCAATCAAGTCTTTCCCTTCCTTTAAAACACATAAATTTCTGTTTTTTATAGCTTTTTTCCTTTCTTGGGTCAAGAAAATAATGGCCAACAGACCACAGAAAATTTGACTTATGGAGGTTTGAGGGGAAAAGCTTTCAACTTAGGGAGGTTTTTAATGCATTGTTTCAAAAGGGATTCAGATGGGGACCTGAAAAAAATTTGACTTTGGGGGGTATTCAGCTTAGGGAGGTTCAAGTTATCAAGGTTCACCTGTATAACACTCATCTGATTTTTTTTAGAGCAGGTAAAATGAAAAAAACATCCTTTGACTATAAAAACGCATCATTATTACATTCAACTTCTGCAAAATCAGAGAATGAACACAGACAAAAAGAAGCAACGCAAAAACCACTCTCGAGTAGCTGAGCCAAAATTGCAATCCAACTCATGAATTCTTTTTTTTTATTTCATCAAAGCCAAGAACCTAAATTTATAAATCTAGGGTTAATTAAACATCAACAAAATACATTTAGTGAGCCCTATTTTTAATCATGGAACATTTTTCCAGCGATAATGGGGAATCTTTGTATACTTTCAATCATATATATATATATATATATATATATATATATGTATACAATTTGCCACATTCCTTTGCAACGCCCCAAAATACTCATCGCAAGGAAAATTCTCGACCAATTCCGTCACATTTATGAATTTTTTTTCATCAGATTATTATTGTTCCAGATTGAATATTCCATGCATGAAAATAGAGAATTCCGAAAGCAGGCAAATTTATTATTTTTTGATTGATTGATTGATTGATCCGCAAGATTTATTTTCCGCTTTTCAGCGGTCACAAAGTTTAAGCAATGTTTCGACATTCAAACCTCCTCCTTTTTGAGTGAATGAAAATCCCTTTTGTATCATACCTTTTCAGAAATTTTTCTCGAAAATCAAAGAAGTGGTGATTACTCTTCAACACGAGCAATAAAAAAAACGATAATACAACATCAATAAAATAAAATGACAATTTTAGCTCGTAGGTATTTTTTTTTCAATAAAAAAAAGAGACAAAATTTTTCCAAGTCGCTTTGAAATTGACACGAAGCAACTTCTCGATTTCCTACAGCAGCAGTCCTTAACGAACAGTTGCCGGTACTCAGACGAAAAAATAAGTTTAATTTTAATTTTCACACAGTGAGTAAAAAAAAGAAAAAAGAAAAAAAGAGTTCGATTGAAACCAGATGCTCAGATAAACGTGCAGACGGAAAGAGGTCAGTTCGGACGCGTTTCCCTGCTGTGGGCAGACGTCGTCTCAGGAGGAGCTCGGACCAATTTCCAAACCCGCATGTCTACCTTTTGCGGACATCGCACGCAGCTGAGGTTTAAAATAAATTCAATTGCGTAAACGAAACAACAGAAAAAGGCCAGAATCCGACTAGCAAAAAAAAAAAAAAAAGAAGAGGAAAACTTTAACGAGGATCGGACGAATGCTATTTGCTGATTGCCATCGCAACTTGGGAAGGCGGGAAATTTGTGAGTCGCATGGTTATTTTAACTGCTGCATGAGCGCGATAAACACTGTTTAAGGCGACTATTTCCCCTGGAAACAGTTGAAGTGTGATAAGGGAAACTGTCTCGGAATCCCTCCTTGAAAAAACCGCATCAATCGACTTCCTGAACCAGAAAAACAACACAAAAGGGAAACATTGTAGATAGATTTAAAGAGCATCCCAACATCTCGAGTGTAAAAAGTGGGGTGTAATGTGATTTTTATATGCACACGAATGCTGTAATTTTTTATTTATAAATAAATAAAAAATTAATTTTTCAATACTTTACCAGGAACTGGTGCTTAGTTGTGGAATGTATCAGGGTTTCAAAGACAAATGACAGAGCTGCATCCTTCAACAAAGGTCAGGCCAGGTCAGAATATTACATATAACATATATTAATATTCTCAAGTCCAAGGTCCTGGTTTCTCAAAATAATAATTATCTCATTATTCTTTTCTTTTATCCTTTCCTCTTCCTTTTTCTCTCACTTTCTGTCACCTTGTCATACAGCATTTTGTGTAGAAAAAACAGTAAATTTTCTCATTATGATAATTTTCCCAATGATAACAAAAATAAAATCTACTAACTTGGTAAAAATGAGTTTCTGACTATGAAGAAGGAAGCAACATCGCGTTTAAAATTTTCATTCATCTTTTCTTTCAACTTGTGGAGCTAAAGAAAATGGAATGAGTCTCGGACAGCATCATGGATCTATTTATGAAAATATTATCAATTCTTAAAATCAACAAGTGACAATATCAGATGATGACAAGAATCAAATCGGAAAACTCTCGCAGTTCCAAAAAAAGAACAAGATAAATTCAATTTTTCTGATGGATGCTGCGTTTTTTATCCCCCCCCCCACATAATATTTCCTCAAGGAACAGGCGAAATAAGGAAGAGAAAATTGCATGCATCGCCTATATACTGCATAAAGCCTCACAACACGCCCTATTTAACGTCCCAAACAGGACAAGGTTTAATGCGCTTTACAAAGCAATTGGATACACCCTCGGTCACACATTAATTGGACTGAATACAAAAGTCGAGCACCCCATGTTGAGAGAGCCGCATATAAATTTCTTTATTTTTTTATTTTTTTCGCTGTTCATCATCAATGCGAAGTACGGAGCTAAATACCGACTCGTCCGCGGTTTATTCTCAGCGGGTCTAAAAAGCTGTCCGACTTTATAGCCTATCCAGCCTTGAAAAAGCGTCCAGCGGGGACGGATTTCAGCCACCTTTCAGCGAAGCATTGCTATTTTTCGATGAGGAAAAATAAATTAAATTTTATTCATGCTTTGGAGCATTGAAAGTTTTACAAGTTTGATTTTATTTGAATGTCTCGGCGGAGCCTTTTTTCGAAGAATGTTTGCGCATCTGTGTTGAATTTGGAGGAAAAGTCTGTTGACAGCTTTCTTCTTAAAAAAAATCAATTGAGTGAATTACTCAAAATCAAAAGAGTTTATTTTTAAATAGGTAGGGATCAAAAGAGTTGAGAGTTTATCACGGTATCACGAGACTTTTAATTCAGGATAGGTTAGGTCATCGGATTTTTTTTTTCTGGATGAAAAGGACTCCAACTGGTCTCTTGTTGAGATATTAAAGGGAATCCCTGAAATTTTCAGAAAAAAACGGCTATCAACGTGTTAAATGGGGAGGGAAACTCGCAAAATCCTAGCAAAAACAATTTCTTGCACCGTCTTGGTGAAAAATAAAAATAAAAATGAAAATTTATTTTGAAAAGGCAAAACCAGCAGTTCTACTTTCTTCTGAAAGCGCTGAAAACTTTGTGAAACTTCCCTTTTTTCTTTACAAAATTCCATCTTCTTTTTTTTATAGATGCAATTATTTTGAATAGAAAAAATATTCAGGTTATTCTGACTCAAGT
>CAJPEX010000816.1:0-19520 GCA_905338405.1 Notodromas monacha
TTCGCTGGTCAGAAAAACAAACCAATAAGTGCTCTACTTGGTCCGCAGAAGCTTTTTGCTGGTCCGCGGGAAATTTGCAGGACGATGGTAAATGCATCAAAAGTTGAGATGAAGTCTGTTTTTTTTTTTGCCTAAAATTTCAGAAGGACAATGGCAGTTTAATTATCTGATGAAAGCAAAAGTTGGCTTTTCTCCTAATAACACTTCAGACAAATTTTCTCTTTCTGAAAAAGATTATCTTAACTTTTCATTCTGAAAACCTTTTCTACAACCTGTCTACTTGTTTAATGACATTCTCAATTGAATTTTTCTGGCATCTATACCTAACTAATAGCGTTCAAGCAAAACTTTGGCAAGTTTTCAAAAATTTGTGAAAATTTGCTGGTCTGCAGAAAATATTTTTGGAATTTGCTGGTCTCCACAATTTTTTTTAATTCACCGGTCAGGAGGCCCGAAAAGGTTGGGAAACACTGCTCTACTGGATTCGGAAGAAATATTTTTTGCCTCCCAGAATGTCTTGATGATTATATCTTCAAAACTCTATAGTGGGCAGGAGATTTGCACCTCTGTCGAACTTCAAATTTCCAACTATGACAAGCCGACTTCGTTTTCCACAATTAATGAAGTTCGCAGAATTGCTGTTCCTCGAAGACAGGAAATCTACTATACTCAGAAAGTAAATTACCTGATGCGTATCATTCAATATACAAATATTGTGCAGTAATTGAACTAAACTACTGTATTTGTTTTTGGAAAAAGATTTTTTTGCCACTAGTACGAGCAATGTATTGTATAGGAAACTCTAGACCTTTTTATTTTATGATGGAAAATGAACTAAATATCTGTAAGGAAAGGTTGCAAACAGCAATTCCCTTATGCTGATAATACTAAATCAAAAATAATACGAGAATGAATTGAACTGCATGTATTGTAGAGGCATGGAAGTTTTTTTGTCGCCTTGTAATTTATTGATAACGATCAATTATCCTTTTTGAAATGCTTATTTTTTGTGTGCAATAATGGGTTGACAATTTTTTTTTTCGTTGAACCTCTTTTGAAACCGAGATTTCGAGTGCTTACTGGAAACTTATCAGTTCAGTCAATTCCCAGTTTTAAAAAGTGAGCGAATAACATAACAAAAGTATCTCACTTGAACTACTGCTATTCCCATGAGCTGCAATTCATCTTAATATTGGACCTATCATAGACGAATGCAGTCAGAAACTAAACTTTGGGCCTGAGCATAATATTTCATTAGCCTTGAAGTCCTGACCAATTTTTTTCACAAAAGATTTTTTTCAGGAAAGAGGAAAATCTCGCGTGTGAAAAGAATGATGGCCTGAAAAAGTAGGGAAGGCTAAATGAGAGGAAGAAAGTAGTTCTGGCAATATAGAGAATGATCGAAGGCTGACGTGATCATTCTAGAAAGATGGGGCTCCGAACTTATATTTTAGCCACTGACACGCTGATGTGACGAAACGAAGATTGGGAATGAAGGCTTCAACAAACTTCACATTGACGAATTTCTTGGTTTTTTTCACTCGATATACACTGAGAAGAAATAAAACTTATATTCTAGAAACCCGTGCCAGGATTTTAGAAAAAAGAAGTGCAGTTTATTGGCCTTTTGTGCTACATATACTGTATATCCTCCTTGTATGGCCGAATATAAAGAGAGGGACAATACAATTTTACTCAAGTGATAATTGAAACGTACTCATGAACAAAGGAGGTCAATTTTTCTCATGAGAAAGATAATCAGAATTCTTCCATGTATAACACACAAAATACTTTTTCCAAATGCTGGGCTTGTATATATGGACTTCTCGGTTGGTACAACAAAACAAAGCTTCGGCAGAAATAAAAATTTTTTCACATATTTGAATATTCCTTCGGTAAAGGATGCTTTTCTTTTTGGACACAAGCTCAGCTTTTTTGGAGGACCTCGAGGAAAAGTGAGCTTCGCTAGATTCGTAGAAAAATTTTCAATCTCTACCTCAGCTGACAGGAAATATTCAAGTCCCTCATCGTGATTCAGAGTCAAAGTCCTTTCAGTACACGTTTCGTTCAAGTACCACAGCATGGTCTGAGAGTTCCATTGCTTCATAATCAATTTACCATGCAACCAGGGCATTCTGGTCGAGGAGTAAACCATTCAAGCTTGACCTGGTCCCTTCTGCAGAAAATCTGCGAAACTCTGCATGAAGACAAACGGGTTGGCGATTTTTCATTCGGAGGATTTCATACTTCACGGTGAATATCTTTAAAAGAAAAACCCTGGCTTTCAAAAGCAAGGATTATAAATGATTTCGCAATTTTTCTGCTTCTTCGATACTATTTCTAAACTTCGGAAGAACAGTTTCCGGTTCAGAAAAAATGTCTCTTCATCCATGCTTCCATATATGCCCGAAAGTGCCCAGCACTTATCGTCGAAATCCGTACGTAATTCCATATAATTTACATCACTAACTGCAGGAATGAGTTTTCAGCTCGAAAAACACATCAATCAATTCCTCGAACCAGCCGATAAAATATGACATCGAGTAATCACACACTTGCTTGCCTGGAAACCATGAAAATGGCTTCCGTTGGATTTAAAGGTTCATACGATGCACCATTTTCCATAATTCCTGTTATCCAAGTGTCTCTAAACCTTCAAAAAAAGTCTAAATTTACGTATGTCGAATTCGGTCTTTGAATAATCTCAGATACGTATATGAAGTTTTACGTACCGAAGGAATACCTCGTCATTTTCTTTATTCAAACTGAATCCAGTATTTATTGAATAAAACGGTAGTGATTCTCAGCTCGCATATGCAAAGTGCTGAAATAACGCGTTGATGTTGAGGTTTAAAATGTTACATTCAAAACTAACGACATTAAATGTATTCTCAGAGCCATTTGTAATTAATTGGCATTATCTTCTACTAAAGGACGAATAAGGTAACCTTTTGGAAGCATTTCCTTACAGAATATCATCTCGGCAGATCCACGGGGACTGAAAAAGAAAAACTTGGAAGATCCTCTCATTATAAGCGGAATAATTGAATTTCCGTACTCACGTCCACAAAAAAATTTTATCTGCTTCTCAGAGACGGGAAAAAGAGGGAGAAAAATTGGTTTTGTTTCAAATTATGTCAAAATCAAAATTCTCAGAAAAAAAGAAAACGAAGGAAGCTGACGATAGGAACTGTAATGAATATAGTGCAGAGCATAAGGTTTCTTCTTCATATGTTGGCAGACTTCTTCCAGTAATTTCTTGTGAAGGACACCTCTCACTCATCGCGAAGACCCTTAATTAAGTAGGATAGGCAAAGAAAATTATCCAGAATACGCATTTTATATGGGAATACTGTATAAACCGTCAGTCAAAAAGCCAAAGTAACGAGTCTGGGTCGATTCACTAATTCTCTTGCTTTGCTTAAAAAAAAAACAAACTTGGCAATGGAATAGCGTACAGTGTATTCTATTCATATTCCAAGGAATTCTTGCACGTTTTTGCTTTTGGTAAGCAAAGAAGTCTACGGTTCCCGCATCTTTTTTGTTCGTTACAAATACTTCATGCATGTATAGCTTCCTGTGGATCATCCCACTGTCCTCGTGGGAAATCATTGCACCTTGGCTTCTGCTTTTGGGACAACGGAAGTCTTATATGACGCTTTCTTTTCATGAAAGTCTTCATATGATTATACAGCAGGTGGGTGATATAATGTGTTGAATCAGCAGTGCCACAGACAGATAACGTTTATAACTTTTATTTATGTTAGATTTCAGTCCCTCCGAGTCTAATATTCTCACTACTCGCAGCTGTTGATTCGAAATGTATCTGAACTTGGAAAATTCATGCTCATGCTGAGGATGAGAAGAGATTTAAAGTTACACGCATATATTTCTCGATGTGAAATCCTCAGATTCGTTCGCCGTATTTGTAGATGATAAAAAAGAAAACGGCTTCGCTTGCTTGCAATCACACAATCACGTATCCCAAGTTTTGTGGCATCTGAAGAACTTGACTTCGAGTCTGGATCAGAATGTATATTGCCAGCAACTTGTTGATGCTCGTTTGCCATAAAGTTTGTGGACAATCGAAGCTCTTATATACTGTATAAGCCCGCAAACTTTGAAGCATTTTCGAACGTCCATACATGTCTATGCAACTCTAATTTATTATTCAATCTCGCTCCTCTCGTTCAACGTTGAATTGGATGCGGCTGGTGTATTATATTGTGAAAAATAATTTTTCTGTGCCTTTTAGAAAATAATTTAAAAGATTAATGACGTCGAGCAATAACACAGTCTGAAATGATAACAAAAGTAGTGAAGGCAGTGAGTTTCTTGAATTATTCTGCTCATTTTTTAAAAGAAATCCGTAAAAAAAAGTGTGTTTTGTTCAAACCTAATTTCGGAAGTCTTCAAGAAATATTTTTTTTGTGCTGTATACCTGTATTTATGTCAAATATGACCAGAATGTCCGAAATTATTGCGAAGAGGGATCCCCCTTGTTGTTCAGCATAACCTCTCTTTATTTTCAATGAATTACTAAATTGAAAAAAGACCAATTTGTCTTGATCGCTATTCCTATATACTGATCGCAGATGAACGAATTTTCTAGAGAAAATATTATCATTAATGTTAACGAGAGTTGCACTCACAGCAGACTGCTTATCATATGTTCGACATTGCTGATGATCAACGTGATTAAAGCATGTTTATTCAGTCGTACAGGACTAAAGAGTGATTTTCTGTTTATGTAAAATTTATCCATCAAATCCATCTGCACTTTTTTTTAGAAAGTCACACTTTCTAAAATTTTTAGAATGCTTTTTTTTTCTTTTTTGCGGAATTCTGCTGTGCTTTGCTTCCAGAAAAATACGAACATTATTAATGCGACTTGCATAAATGCATTCATTGATTACGCGGAACCATGTGCTATTCCTGCTTTAAGTTAGCATCAAAGGCTTCGTTTTAGATCCCCATCAGCAGCAGTCCAATCTGAACATTGTTGAAAGAAGTTCTCAGAAGTCCCTACAATACCGTAATAAATTGCATTTCACGATGATCAATAAGTCCGTTAAGCGGATGGCTTGTAAAAGCCCGGGGTTCCGAATGCAGGATGCAACACATACACACACACGCGGGGGGTTAATGATGACAGCTCAGAATTCTTATACTGTACACAGTGAAAGAGAGAACGAAACGAAAGAAAGTTCTAGGAATGCGCAATACACTCTGGCATAATGAGGGGTTTTCCTGGCGGTCTTATTCAGCAGCGAAGCCCACCTCTTGACCACACGTATTCTATTTTTTTTTTCTGAAACCCTCCTCCTCCTCGTGTGTGATGGGGGTTAACGAGGCGAAACTTTCGTCCTTTTTTTTTGGGGGGGGGGGGGGGGGGGGGGGGGGGGGGGGGATTTAAATAAAATCGGAAGTATCAAGAGGGCTACTGAATCGTTAGTAGAATGCTGTATTTTATTCCTACTGCAATGTTGAGTTTTCGTTTTATTCAACAGCAAAATTTTTGAAAATTCTGAGACGAAGGGCAGCGAAGAGTTAAGAATTAAGATGCATGCGTGCAACAATACCAATATAGGCAATATACTTTTTGCTGTTGGCTGTGGCTGCATGTGCACTGTACTGTACAGTATATATATATAAAATGCAGGCGGAACAATAAGAAATAAAATCTAAGGAACAACGCCGACATTTCCGTCCCGAAAAGTACTGCGGTCATCAACGTCAAAAGTGCTATAGACGGTATTTGTACATCTCGGATGCCTCGGTCTGCTGATGACGATTTTTGCTTGCGCCAGCAAAAAGAGCAAACTCGTCGTCGATCGACCAAACTTGTAATATACTTGTAACCTTCGGGGCAACACTTTTATGCTTTTCCTGGTCTCAATATATATATATATGCTCAACCATCAACCAAATGGTTAATGTGAAATGCCAGGTGCAAAGCGTTTTCATTTGTGCCACACGTGGAGGGAATTTATCTGCATGAGAATGGGTGAAAAAATTACAGGTCAGCTCAATCTGGATAATTCGAAACTGCCCAAGTCGAATACCTCCGTATGTCGATTTTTTTGAAGTCCCTGTCTGAATTCCATTAGAAACAACGCATTAAAAACTTCCCTATAAATCTAAATAATGTTTTCCTGCTGCTGAAACGTCCATAAATCAAACATTCTGGACGCCTTTTGGCTTTTATTTTATTGATACAGTACATGAAAATGGAACAGCATGCTACTCTTTATAGTTGCTCTTCTACTACGTGTTTCGAATGGAAGTGAAAGACTAATTGGGAAAATGAATCCTTGCTGAATTAATGCCAAGTTCAGCATCCTGTCTACGTTACTCCTCATCCAAAAAACATTTGAAGGCCCAGAATATCAGCATTTACGATTTTCTGTAATTATTTTGTCTCTCCTGCTACACAAATGCTTGTTTCCCTAACTCAAAACCTCGCTAATTCAAATTTATTGATGGTCCCTTATGGGAGTTCGATTATTGAGAAGAAACAGGTGCAAAAGTGGTCATATCTAACATGATCTGATAATGAGTTGGAATTCAAATCATTTTCGTGCTTTAAAAAAATAGAATAAAATCTGCTGACATAGTTAAACTTGGATGAGATTATGTTTTTCGGATTGCAGCAGCTGATCAGCCACAAATGTTTGCCCTGCAAAATTACGAACTCATTATCTTCGCAATGTGATTGTGGATCGTAATGAATCGAATTCTGATTCGAAATAAAATAGTATTCCTTCAGCAATAGCCAAAACAATGTAAGGTATGAATATTTGTAAGAAGAAGCAAGCAATAACTCCCAGGTGGTCTCATAAGTCTGTGGTGCTGAAGATAAGTGTACAGTACTGCTGTTAAAAGCCAAGTTCTGCACCAGTAAGCATGTAACGTACCGTGAAGATTTCATACGAATGAATTCACCTCAACTTGCCACGACGCATTCTCAAAATTCAGCATTCTAGAATATTTATTTGCGTGAAGAAGTCTCCAGATACCTCTGGAGCTCCTTATTGTATCTTTTTTATATTTCAGGCGTGGAAATCATCTCTGGAGAATTTTGCTGCAGAATTCCTTCGTATAAACTCTGAAATAATCCGGTACATGCTGATCAGCATATGATGCGTAACTACATTGAAATCTGATAATCAGCTAACTCTTGAGGCTCAACTTTCCTTACTTCATTCTCAAATGTAAGAAACCATTTTTATATGAGTTTTTCAAATCAGGATAATGTTGCGCGTCAGACATTTTGTGGAGATGGAGTCCTCGCATTTGATAGCAAAACTTTCGTGATGTGGAAGATTTGAGTGACACCTGTGTGTTAAAATGCAACCTCTTCGTCAATACGAAAGTGACGGGGGAAGGAAAACCAGGAAATGAAACGCTGGAAAACTGTTGTACCAAAAAAGAATCTGTCTCAAAAAGGAACAACAACAAAATCAGACCGTATACAGTACGTTCCTCGTGCAGCTCGCAAAAATAAATTCCTGGCAGTCACTGAACCTATTCCAGAATTTATTCGTAAAAATGTCTTCCACTGATGCTGATGAGGATTACCCAGCAATATCGTGATTTTCGTGAAGTACACAGTAAGTGCATGTACATTTAAGACATTTCACATTCCAAATCCTCTATTTTGATATAAAATGTTTCTGGTCAACAAGGACTGGAAAATGGGTACACAAATATATATGGACATAACACACACGGATTCAAACTAACTTATTAGAGCAAGGAATCTCAACTCTCCTCGAAATTTCACCTTTTTGTCTTGCGCTTTACAATTGTGTTCATTTTTCAATCAAACAAGTACAGTAATTTCTAGGAAAGAATTTTAGAGTCCTGTAGTCTTTTTGCAAATAATAATTTTAAAATTAGGGTAAAGCATATTTCCTCCATTATTTCGACACTGATATTTCCCATGCGATATCCGTCATGCTGCATATATATGCTGCTCGTATGATAAGACCTCCGATAATGACCTCATTTTAAAAGCAACTTTGAACTATTGACATTCCGGTTCGAAGCACATTGCTGCAATCTTTCCAGCAGGCAACAGATGCAAATGAAGTATATACCTACATGCATACTACGGTATACCCAGAATTGAGATGCCCCGTCAATATTTGTTCGCCCTGATAACAATCCACCCGTTATTGTCATCTTGTCTGCGGAAGAAAAAAAAATTCGGGAAAAACAAATCTTGTGAATAATAAGATTCCGATGCTGACCTGACATGGAAAAGGTCTTGAAATCCACGTTTGGCTTTCCATCCACAAGAGAACGTTTCGTCCGATGATGCATGGGAAGATTAAAAAAAAAAGACTGCTTGCAGCACTAGATAGTATATAGAGGAATCCCGAGAGTGGTTCCCTCAATCTGGTTCAGCCCTGGTATTCGCACCTGAATGCGTTCCGAAGCTTAGGAAATTGGAACGGGGGTATTTGCAGAGGGACAAAAGGGGGGGGGGAAGGGGTAAGATGTGTTTTCCCCTTTGAGTGTCCGCAATCAGGACGAAGCGATCGTCTGCTGCTGCTCATCCCCATCCTGCTTATATATATACAGTATATATTTATTGCATTATCGACTTGATGATGGAGAAACGATAAAAGCAATAGCCTCAAAAACAGCAAAAAAGGAAGCGAGAAAATTTTAGACATAAATTATAATTTAATACCGGTCCATTATTTTCTGATGTTATAATCAATGAGGAATTGATCGTGGCTTTTTCGTCGTAAACTTTGTTCACAAGAATGAGTAAAAATGTTTATACAGGATTATTGCCAGAAAAGGTTAATCTCAGCCTAATTTCAAATATAAAAATAGTGAAATCTGCAAATAAAAATTATCTCAGTTCAAGTTTAAAAGAGTTCTGTTCAGTGGTTAGTTGGGTATCACGTATTTGAATATTGAGCAGATACAACAGTTTATCAACCTACATCGGTAATTAGCTCAGGCATTGAAAAAAAAATCAGGTTTCCTCACTTGGTTTTGTTAAGAAATTTCTTACATGATCAAGAAAAGGTTTCAATCGTGCACATTTATATTCTCGACTCTATAGATCATCGGGGGAAGACATCTCGCAAGTCTACATCGATGTAGACTTGCTTTGATGGATATTGGCACCCTCATTAGGTCATTGAAGAAACCATCGAATAAATCCCCTGCAGAAGCAAGACGCACGCAATGTTGAGCTCTATATATTGTACTTATCTAAAGAGATATCAGTGTCGGAAGGAACAAATGCTGTGTTTTGTAAGTGTATATGACGTGCACATGATGTCTTTTCATCTTCAGTTATTATTTTCTAATTTCATCTATCATCTAGAATTTTTTTTTATTCTCACCCTGGCAACTTAAATTCTTAGAGGAATCTTTTTGAGATATTCTGACGCAAGAAATTCATGTTTATTCGGACGATTCAGAAATTCCGCTGGAACTTCAGTCAGGAAGTTTGATACTGTTCGATTTGCATGTACAGTACAATAAATGAATGGATCTTGGCAAGAATACAAATGCTTTAATTATAATTTATAAACAAAGAAAGTCAGAAAGTCCATTTCACGCATAGAGAAAGAGCCCAGAGGATTGATTTGTCTAATCAAAAAGACCTTGAAAATGGAAATCCCGATTTTTCCAAACTTTTGAAGTAGACCCGGCAGATACGGAAATATATACTGTGCAGTACGTATAAGTCACACATCGGGTTTCATAACAGTAATAAGTTCATGAGAATATGTATTTTCTTCTCGTGTTTCGCTGGCGGAAGACGTCGATTCACATCTTCACGTTATCGGTCGAACGGATGATTTCCGTCCTCATCACGCTCTCTTGGAAATACGATACGACGGCTTGATTTTTTCCTGCGAACACAACCTTAAGGATTCTTTTTCGTAGGTGTATCAAATATATACTGCCTCGTAATATATAAATACAAAATTACAGTACTGTACTGTACAGTACTGTGCGTGAGGATAAATCCATCGCCTGCAAGCGGCTTCTCCGAATTTACTGTACCTCAGTATGCCACATTTTTCGTGGGATCAAATCATTTTTACATGCAAGTTCAGAAGAAGTCAAAATCCTTGGAATCTTCTGCAAGTTTTTTCCAAATAAACGCACAAAAAAGCAAAATACAAGCAGATGTTTCATTGCTGCCCAACTTATTTCAACAAATTGAGACTTTTTTTTGCAAAAAAACAGTCATAAAAACTCCGCAGAAAAGAGTACTGCATTTATTTCTTTAAAAAAAAAAAGAGTAGTAAAAAGGAAGTGGTACCGGAATTACGCTGAGATATTGTCAGAATAATATTTTTTTATCCCAGCATGTCCCAGGGATTGAAATTTTCCAATTTATCTCATTCGGAATCTGAAGCTTATGCTTCAGTGGAAAAAACAGTTTACGGATTGAAGTTTATTTTCCAGCGAAGGGTAACCCGATTTTCACCTATAAATCAGCAGACCCGCCAAAAATTCTGCTTGGTTCCTCAATCGAAAGGAAACTCTGTGCTGATTCGATTTAGATCGCGCAGTTGGACTTGACAAAAATCGCCAAAATTCTTCCGATGTACGAAGGTATCTTTATATTTATTGGTAACTTCCAATAAAAAAGAGCATGAAAATACAAATAGCGAGATCAGTTGCTTTTCACGATATTTCTTTGACTAATCATGCCCTCGTTTTGCTCAGGCAACAATTTGAATTTTCAATTGCAGTTATTCAACAGACACTTTCTTAGTAGGCTGATATCTCTCAAATTATAGGCCCTCTTTTGAGTATATGTGATTATTATTTTACTAATTCTTCAGATTCTACGTCACACACAGACAACATTTATTTTACGTGGGATTCAGGTCTGTTTCTGCAATTATGTAGCCTTGAATGGTGTCATGTCATTTTACAATTGATGAAATTTGCATTGACGATCGCGCAGGAGATGAAAACCCGTCATCGCAAAACAGTTTCCATTATAAATACTGCAAGTCTATAAGCATATTTTTAAATATTACACACGTTTGTTCTAAAGTCACAAAATCTTGAAAATAATTATCATTTTCGCGTCATTCATTTTTACCGGATATGATGTTTGCTGGTGAAATCGTTGTTCGTTCCTGCATCGAGTACATTCTCTGCTAAGATTTTGGAGTTCTTTCGCATCGTAGGAGTACTACACAACGTTTAGAAAACTGCTGAGAGAGACAATCCGTTTATAGCGCGGCTTTATCAATATCAAGGATCAATTGCCGAAAGAAGCCGGAAAAGTATCGATCGTAACCCAAACTGGCAGGTCCCGTTTGTTGCAACGGTGTCGTTCTGGTCAGGACAAAGACGTTTTGTGACGAGCTTGCGGTGCAGGAATCCTGCAAAAATCTCTTTCGGCAGAACTCCTCGGCTGTTCGTATAATATACTTTAAATTTTTTTCAACAAAAAAATAAAATTCGCCTACTCGTTTGAAATAAATTCCATACTTCCCACATTGTTCCGAATCTTGTGCTAAAATTTGCAAACGGGCTAATAATAATAATTTTCATACAGTTTGGACAGAGTGAATCTGGATGTAACTCTCATTAAAATAATGTGATAACTTTCAGACAGATGGGAAAATCTACTTTTCAACTCGAATTCAATAGATTGGTCTTCATGCGGTTTGTTATACGTTTTTAAAATTGGATTGAATTTATTATATACAGTAGTATTGGAATGAGCCAGCATTCAGCATACAATTTTTTGTATATGATTAGTTATTAACGTTTATGTAGACAACTTGAGTATTATCATTCAAAATTTAAATCCGAATCAACGTGGGATGCTTTATTCACTCGACTAAAAACCACACACCGTAATTCTTCCAAAATAAACTTTAAAAATGTGTATTTGAACCAACTATTTAATTCAAAGATGATGTAAACTCGTCATTTTTTTCTTGAAAACTTGTGCGAAGAAGTTGGCGTAGTACAGTGAAATTTTCCGGAATTTTATCATGCACGTGTATTTTGAAAAATGTTCCAAATTTGTATTTCTTTACAAGAAAAAGCGGTAAAATTATTTTAATTTCCGTCTGAACCGCTTCCTTTCTCCCTGATCAACTGAAGTGTATAGTGGTGCTTCACAAAAGTTTAGGATAATGTCAAAAATATCATGCCAGTTCATTTCTATTGATTTTTAAAAATGATGAATAGCCTTCTTCATGGTATCCGATCGTGAGTGATATTCTGGGCAAAGGTTAGCCACTTATCAGCCATCAGCAGCAGTCGGTTAATAACCCGGTAAATTCGAGTTCTTCAATATTTCGGCTGATGATGATGGTTGTCGAATCAACTTCACATACAGCGTGTGACACCGCCGGAACCCCGATTTTTGCTTGCTTGTTGCGAATTCCCCAAATTTAGCGCACGACAATAGACAAGTACCAGTTGCATGGCGGGCGAAGATGCAGCCCGGAAAGCTGACGCAGCACACTCGTCCTGATTTCTGTCAGGGCTGAGGCCTTCAGGAAATGACCCATGCAAGCGGAATTGCGCCGGTGAATAACAGCATTCCGACGATCAGTCCCGCGGAAAATGGAGCACATCCCAGTCCGGGATCTGTTCATATATTGAATGCATCCAGGAAACGGAAAAGAACGCACGCAAAAGACAAAATAAAGAATCAGGTGGATATGTATATAGAACCTAATAATGGCGTAGTCACGCGTTATGCGCGGAGTAGTTGTGGCAGTGGTTTAGAGATTTGTACCGAGGATAATACTTGCCGTATATAACGACAGGAAAACAAAGTTACATTCGAGAAGGTCGGGACGAGTTCTCCATGTTCACCACATGGAATCTTTTTTGTTTTGTTTTGTTTTTAAATCCATTCGGAAGCGAACGTCTTTGATATTTCAATGTATTTTCTTCTCGTGTTTCGCTGGCGGAAGACGTCGATTCACATCTTCACGTTATCGGTCGAACGGATGATTTCCGTCCTCATCACGCTCTCTTGGAAATACGATACGACGGCTTGATTTTTTCCTGCGAACACAACCTTAAGGATTCTTTTTCGTAGGTGTATCAAATATATACTGCCTCGTAATATATAAATACAAAATTACAGTACTGTACTGCACAGTACTGTGCGTAAGAGAAAAATCCATCGCGTGCAAGCGGCTTCTCCGGATTCACTGTACGTCAGTATGCCAAATTTTTCGCGGGATCAAATAATTTTTACATGCAAGTTCAGAAGAAGTGAAAATCCTTCGAAGTTTTTGTAAGTTATTTTCCAAATAAACGCACAAGAGAGCAAAATACAGCTGGATATGTCATTGCTACCCGACCTATTTCAACAAATTGAGACTTTTTTTTGGCAAAAACAACAGTCATAAAAACTCCGCAGAAAAGAGTACTGCATTCATTTTTAAAAAATGAGTAGGAAAAAGGAAGTGGTACCGGAATTATGCTGAGATATTGTCAGAATAAAATGTTATGTCCCAGCATGTCCCAGGGATTGAAATTTTCCAATTTATCTCATTCGGAATCCGAAGCTTATGATTCAGTGGAAAAAAAAGTTTACGGATTGAAGTTTATTTTCCAACGAAGGGTAACCCAATTTTCACCTATAAATCAGCAGACCGGCCAAAAATTCTGCTTGGTTCCACAATCGAAAGGAAACTCTGTGTTGATTCGATTTAAATCGCGCAGTTGGACTTGACAAAAATCGCCAAAATTCTTCCGATGTATGAAGGTATCTTTATATTTATTGGTAACTTCCAATAAAAAAGAGGATGAAAATATAAGTAGCGAGATCAGTTAGTTTTTTACGATATTAATTTGACTAATCATGCCCTAGTTTTTCTCAGGCAGCAATTTAAATTTTCAATTGCAGTTATTCGACACACGCTTTCTTAGTAGGCTGATATCTCTCAAATTAAAGGCCCTCTTTTGAGTATATGTGATTATTATTTTACTAATTCTTCAGATTCTACGTCACACACAGACAACATTTATTTTACGTGGGATTCAGGTCTGTTTCTGCAATTATGTAGCCTTGAATGGTGTCATGCCATTTTACAATTGATGAAATTTGCATTGACGATCGCGCAGGAGATGAAAACCCGTCATCGCAAAACAGTTTCCATTATAAATACTGCAAGTCTATAAGCATATTTTTAAATATTACACACGTTTGTTCTAAAGTCACAAAATCTTGAACATAATCATCATTTTCGCGTCATTCATTTTTACCGGATATGATGTTTGCTGGTGAAATCGTTGTTCTTTCCTGCATTGAGTACATTCTCTGCTGGGATTTTCGAGTTCTTTCGCATCGTAGGAGTACTATACAGCGTTTAGAAAACTGCTGAGAGAGACAATCCGTTTATAGCGCGGCTTTATCAATATCAAGGATCAATTGCCGAAAGAACCCGGAAAAGTATCGATCGTAACCCAAACTGGCAGATCCCGTTTGTTGCAACGGTGTCGTTCTGGTCAGGACAAAGACGTTTTGTGACGAGCTTGCGGTGCAGGAATCCTGCAAAAATCTCTTTCGGCAGAACTCCTCGGCTGTTCGTATAATATACTTTAAATTTTTTTCAACAAAAAAATAAAATTCGCCTACTCGTTTGAAATAAATTCCATACTTCCCACACTGTTCCGAGTCTCGTGCTAAAATTTGCATACGGGCTAATAATAATAATTTTCATACAGTTCGAACAGAGTGAATCTGGATGCAACTCTCATTAAAATAATTTGATAAATTTCAGACAGATGGGAAAAATCTACTTTTCACCTCGAATTAAATAGATTGGTCTTCATGCGGTTTGTTATACGTTTTTAAAATTGGATTGAATTTATTATGTACCGTAGTATTGGAATGAGCCAGCATTCAGCATACAATTTTTTGTATATGATTATAATAGTTATTAACGTTTATGTTGACAGCTTGAGTATTATTCAAATTTTATATCCGAATCAATGTGGAATGAATTATTCACTCGACCAAAAAACTCACACCGTAATTCTTCCAAAATAAACTTAAAAAATGTGTATTTGAACCAACTATTTATTTCAAAAATGATGTAAACTCATCCTTTTTTCTTGAAAACTTGTGCGAAGGAGTTGGCGTAGAACAGTAAAATTTTCCGGAATTTTCTCATGCACGTGTATTAAAAAAAATGTTACAAATTTTTATTCCTTTCCAAGAAAAAAGCGGTAAAATTATTTTAACTTCCGTCTGAACCGCTTCCTTTCTCCCTGATCAACTGAAAAAGATATTAGTGCATTAAAAAAAATTTCGGTAATGTCAAAAATAGCATGCCAGTTCATTTTTATTGATTTCTTTAAATTCTGAATAGCCTTCTTCATGGTATCCGATCGTGAGTTATATTCTGGGCAAAGGTTAGCCACTTATCAGCCATCAGCAGCAGTCGGTTAATAACCCGGTAAATTCGAGTTCTTCAATATTTTCGCTGATGATGGTTGTCGAATCAACTCCACATACAGCGTGTGACACCGCCGGAACCCCGATTTTTGCTTGCTTGTTGCGAATTCCCCAAATTTAGCGCACGACAATAGACAAGTACCAGTTGCATGGCGGGCGAAGATGCAGCCCGGAAAGCTGACGCAGCACACTCGTCCTGATTTCTGTCAGGGCTGAGGCTTTCAGGAAATGACCCATGCAAGCGGAATTGCGCCGGTGAATAACAGCATTCCGACGATCAGTCCCGCGGAAAATGGAGCACATCCCAGTCCGGGATCTGTTCCTATATTGAATGCATTCAGGAAAAGGAAAAGAACGCACGCAAAAGACAAAATAGAGGATCAGGTGGATATGTATAGAACCTAATAATGGCGTAGTCACGCGTTATGCGCGGAGTAGTTGTGGCAGTGGTTTAGAGATTTGTACCGAGGATAATACTTGCTGATATTGCTGTCCTTTTGTTTCAATGTAAGCTCTTCCAGCCCTGCTCAAGAGGTACAAGTGGTGTACCTTAGAAAAAACAAAACAAAACAAAAATTTAGGTAAGCCTTCGCTTGCAGAAACTATAAAGGAGATCAACTACTGTATATAGATTCCTCAAATAAAACCTGACTCTCTAGTTTGTAACTGTGTAAAGGAAGTTTACTTTATACGTCCACCTGAGAAAGACAGAAACGTTGTTAGAACAAAGGGACAGCTTTCTTAAAAAAGAACCCCAGGGTGTCCCAAGAGGGAAGGGTCAACATGTTATAGGGGTTCTCTACAACGAACTTCCCTCTCCAATGATTTTTTTTATGGTCATCCCTCGAGTTTCTTTGCAAAGATAGTTCACCTGTATATTACTACATATAATGAGACGCGATAAAGAAATTAATAATTTCCAAAAACCATCATTTCCTTAAATATTCATGATTGTTTTCAATATCCCTATGATAATTATGCTGGTTGCGTGGTTTACATCATTTTCAAGATAAAGTTCAGAAGAGCAAGAACACAGATTGGCTATAAAATTCAAGGATCAAAATCAAAATGACTAAATGTGCAATTTGAGGACAACAATTTGAGGCAGGGACAATTTGAGACAAGGACAATTAGAGACTGGGATAAATTAAGACAGAAACTATCTTAAAGAGGAGAGGAATCTGCTTAGGTTGGTTCAAAGATTTGAATTTTTCCTTGATGAGGAAAACTCACTTGACAGTGATGATGGACAAAACAAATAAACACCTTGGGGCCATGGACTTTTTACCAAACAGTGTAATTTTTTTCATGCTCACACTTCAAGCATAAGATAATAGGGTAAAACACAGTCAAGGCATTTGTCTCAATATGTATCCCTTTAAAAATGTCTCAAATTCTCAACATTCATTTTCCTCAATTTTTCCATGTCTCAAAAAGTTTCCGTCTCAAATTGGCCAAGTCACAAATCGTCTGTCCAGATTTGTCCTAGAACCGTTATGCATTGAATAGATCTAGGACCAATTTTATGCAATATAACATACAATACTCTGATCGCTTTTTTGTGCTCTTTTTGTTCTGCACAGTTCGCTATAATTACCTCACATCATCATGGTGTGCTACCATTGAACAGATCAGAGCTATATAAAGTGTTTATTTTGGTTGTAACGCGAGTCTTTCTTCGAGCATGAACCTTCCTTGAAGATATGTGTGGAGACATTCCTCCTGTCCATAAAGTGAAGATTTCTTTTTTTTTCTCTTCATCATTCGTTCATGTATAGGTTCGCAAGCAAGTCGGATATCTCTTATTTCTATACCCCACGGGTCTCCACACTATGACAATATCCCATGCTCGCAAGGAAGGAAGGAAGGAAGGAAGGGGACTCGGATTGCGTCGCAGCAGATCATGTGTTCCGAATCGGGCCACTGGTTCGGAATGGATCCACCGGAATCCGCTTGTCGTCTTTTGTCTCTCTCGTCCGATCGTAAAGAAACCCGCTGTGTGCAACCCGGGATTTGAGGCAGGATCATCTTCTCCTTCCACTCTGACGGTACTGACTGACTGACACTGCTTATTCGGATACCAACCCCACCGGGATGAACAGAAAGGAAGAACCCCTTTTTAGAAGAATGCTATCGCTTTCTTATTGCCTTCCCCGCCGGGGTTCGGATGAAGAGAGAGAAAGAGGCAACAACGAATGAGGGTTCGTATCAAAGAGAGAGGCAGAGACTTATACAACCCTGATTGTGTGCCACCAATGACAGGTTCTTTATTTTGATGCTGCTCTTTTTTTTTCAGCACAGCGTGAATAGCAAAAAATGACTCCATCTCAGTAATATACGTTCGAAACATGTGGAAGACGATTTACCTAAATTGAATCCGAGAAAAATTGAAAAGAACACGGCCAAGGGATGATCAACAAAGGCTTGGAAGAACTCTTCGAAAAAAAAATACGATCGTCATTCCGAATTCCTTTTCACGCCGTCTCGCAGGCCGGGGTTCACATATTGAAACAGAAGAACATGCATGGAATGCTGTGAAATATGCAAAAGTGTAACGAAACTCATGCTTAAATACGAAAAATACGTTAAATGCGTATTTACATAACAGTTCATTAAAGATTGTGAAAAATGGTACAAAAGTGCATGAAGAGGTTTTGTGGTGCATTATTCCATAATCACGTTTTTTTTATTCTTTGATAATACATGATAAGAAAGTTTTGAATAAGATTTATTACTATCATTGAGGAAGAATTTGAATCAAATTTCAATGCATGTGCTGATTACGAATTTCAAATAATTTGTCGCTGTTCGGAAGGTGTTTTTTTCTTCTTGGTCTCTTCATGGCACACAAAAACGTCACAGAGTCGTGAATCGGCAAAATAATTTATGAGGAACAGCGGATATTCAATTTAAGCGCAGAAAATTGCTAAAAACATAGTACAGGTGAACCTCGATAAGTAGAACCTCCCGAAGTCAAATTTTTTTCCAGTCCCTGTCTGAATTCCCTTAGTATCAATACATTAAAACCCTCCCTAACTTGAAGTCTTTTTTTATAAAACCTCTGTAAGTCAAATTTTCTTAGGCCTTCTGGTCATTATTTTCTTGAAATATGAAAGATAAATTGATTAAAAGAAATAATTTGATGCATCTTTAAGGGAATTGAAAAACAAGTACTGTATAGCAAATGAACCCCTGCCTCCAAGTTCAGCAAGGTGTACCCCAGAATATCCTTTTATGATTTCCCAAATTTCTTTCACTTCTCGCGACAAAAGTGTTTGTTTCCTCAACTAGAAACCTCAAAAAATGCAAACCTCCCCAAGTTGAAGCCTCCCTAAGTCGAATTGTTTCCCTGGTACCTAGAAATTCAACTTAGAGAGGTTGAACTGTACAACCATAGTCATGCATTTTTCATTTTGTTGCAGAATTGGTAAAATTGATTGCGCTTTTCTTCCGCTTTCCCACGTCTCACACATATTTTCCTTACCATTTTCCACGTAACATCTGCACATGAAATTAATGGTCTTTTAAATGTGCTATTTTTAAACGCAGCATTAAGCTGTTAGTTTTGCTCAAGAGCCAGGAAACCCCGTCTGAACAGAACCCGACAGCAGAAAGCAATCCCCAGCATGCATTTTCCTGGTTCATTACCCACGTCCGAATACGAAGTGATGGAACAGTTCTTTCGATCTTCGTTAAGGCCTAGCAGCAGGAAGAGAAAATAAATCTATCTTCTTTTTGATGCAATACCGTCCGGATTCGAACAGAAAAACAGTGACCTGTGTCAGAAAACCAGCACGATGATGCAGTTGGATGAGAAAGGCCACGCGCATAAGACCGGAATTCCATTCCCGAGTAAAATAAATAAATGAATGAATGAACAAAAGGGAAAAAAATAAAAGGGAACGGATCCTTTTGTGTGTGTATATAAGGAATAATAGAGAGCACCTCAAAGGTAAGGTATGCGCTTTGCATCAGGGTCAGCAGTCGCGACTTATATATATTCTCGGCCGAACACGGAAGTGGCAAAAATAACATCACTGGCCTCTTTTACTGCTATATTGCTCTTGCTTTTGCTTTTGCT
>CAJPEX010000816.1:19826-52989 GCA_905338405.1 Notodromas monacha
AAGGAAGGAAGGAAGGAAGGGGACTCGGATTGCGTCGCAGCAGATCATGTGTTCCGAATCGGGCCACTGGTTCGGAATGGATCCACCGGAATCCGCTTGTCGTCTTTTGTCTCTCTCGTCCGATCGTAAAGAAACCCGCTGTGTGCAACCCGGGATTTGAGGCAGGATCATCTTCTCCTTCCACTCTGACGGTACTGACTGACTGACACTGCTTATTCGGATACCAACCCCACCGGGATGAACAGAACGGAAGAACCCCTTTTTAGAAGAATGCTATCGCTTTCTTATTGCCTTCCCCGCCGGGGTTCGGATGAAGAGAGAGAGAGAGAAAGAGGCAACAACGAATGAGGGTTCGTATCAAAGAGAGAGGCAGAGACTTATACAGCCCTGATTGTGTGCCACCAATGACAGGTTCTTTATTTTGATGCTGCTCTTTTTTTTCAGCATAGCGTGAATAGCAAAAGATGTCTCCATCTCAGTAATATAAGTTCGAAACATATGGAAGACGATTTACCTAAATTGAATCCGAGAAAAATTGGAAAGAACACGGCCAAGGGATGATCAACAAAGGCTTGGAAGAACTCTTCGAAAAAAAAATACGATCGTCATTCCGAATTACTTTTCACGCCGTCTCGCAGGTCGGGGTTCACATATTGAAACAGAAGAATATGCATGGAATGCTGTAAAATATGCAAAAGTGTAATGAAACGCATGCTTAAATACGAAAAATACATTAAATGCCTATTTATATAACGGTTCAATGAAGATTGTGAAAAATGGTACAAAAGAGCATGAACAGGTTTTGTGGTGCATTATTCCATATAATCACGTTTCATTTTTTTAATTATTTGTTACTACATCATAAGTAAGCCTTGAATAAGTTGTATTACTATATTTGAGAATGAATTTAAATCAAATTTCGATGCATGTGCCAATTACGAATTTCAAACATTTTTTTCGCGAAAAAAATCCAAAATCGCTGTTCCGAATGTCTTTTTTACTTCTCGGTCTCTTCAAGACACGCAGAAACGTTAAAAAGTCGTGGATCTGCAAAAGAATTTATGAGAAACAGCGAATGCTCAATTTAAGCGCGGAAAATTTAAAAAATACTACCAATATAGTCATGCTTTATTCATTTCGTTGCAGAATTGGTAAAATACATTGCGCTTTTCTTTCGCTTTCCCACGTCTCACAAATATTTTCCTTACCATTTTCCACGTAATATCTGCACATGAAATTAATGGTCTTTTAAATGTGCTATTTTTAAACGCAGCATTAAGCTGTTAGTTTTTCTCAAGAGCCAGGAAACCCCGTCTGAACAGAACCCGACGGCGGCGGAAAGCAATCCCCATGCATTTTCCTGGTTCATTACCCACGTCCGAATACGAAGTGATGGAACAGTTCTTTCGATCTTCGTTAAGGCCTAGCAACAGGAAGAGAAAATAAATCTCTCTTCTTTTTGATGCAATACCGTCCGGATTCGAACAGAAAAACAGTGACCTGTGTCAGAAAACCAGCCCGATGATGCAGTTGGATGAGAAAGGCCACGCGCATAAGACCGGAATTCCATTCCCGAGTAAAATAAATAAATGAATGAATGAACAAAAGGGAAAAAAATAAAAGGGAACGGATCCTTTTGTGTGTGTATATAAGGAATAATAGAGAGCACCTCAAAGGTAAGGTATGCGCTTTGCATCAGGGTCAGCAGTCGCGACTTATATATATTCTCGGCCGAACACGGAAGTGGCAAAAATAACATCACTGGCCTCTTTTACTGCTATATTGCTCTTGCTTTTGCTTTTGCTGCTGCATGGGCATTCAAACCGTTTCCTGTGGGAGAGGGATGAAGGTAACGCGTCGGTTCCGGACTTCCGGTAGATGTACGAGAGGAAGACAAAGCGCCGGTGAACCCGACGTCGAGGGCGGAGAAGAATGCACAGCATCGACCTTGGTGCTGTTTCCGGCTGTCCCTTCCGGAACTGCGGTGGTCAGAGCGGCTTTGCATCACGTCCCGAAACCCACGACGAGGTGTGTCCCCCTCCCCTGTGGGGTAGATTGTGTTGTGTGTATATATATATACTGGATATGGTGTCCCCCAGGGGGCAATGCCTGCTGTGGAATAGCTATCTTGGAAAATTGCGCTGCTAATCCGTGAATGTTCTCGCTGTTCTCAGGTTGCAATTCGATCATCCTTTCAGCATCAACCATATAACATATATTGCAGCACGGTACGTAACTGTAAACGTCATTTATTTTTTATAACTTATTTTTGTGAATATCGTATGGATTTATTGAACGAAAAACTTTTCATACACCCAGCATTTCTTGAGTGCGTTAGAAACATGGGAGCGATTTCCCAAGTTTCAAAAGATCTCAATTTTTCAGACAATGAAATGCGCTTTCATCGCAAAAATAATGCCTATATAGACGTGCGTCATCAGTCAAATTATTATTTTTTTATATCCAGCCTCTCTATAAATAATGCTTTGACCTTTAGTTGGGAATTTTCGAACTGTTCGTGGACTTTCACTAATTAAAGCTATTTCTTGAAGAAGTATGCATGCTAGGTAATGTATTTGACTATACTTCATAGGTACCCCACAATATTTATTTGGTGTCAATTCAACTACTGTACAGTAAATTTGTGTGTTTGATAACTCAAATCCCAAGGAAACCTTAGTATTTCGGATTTTTTTTTATCTAATCTCTGTCTAAAGTCCCCTAAGATACATTTTATTTTACACATATCCTTAATTCAAAGGCTTCCCCGTCAAACCTATTCAATTGCGATTTTGAGATTTTTTTCGGCTATTTGTCTGGGGCCCCATGAATGAGAAACGTAATAAAAATGGAAATTTATGCTTTTCAAAAGGACATTAGTGATTAATTCAGAAAATGTAGTCATTTTGCCGTCAAGTCCAGCAACATATGTAAACTCATTTATCAATCAGTTTAAAGCCTGAATTTCATCAATTTTTACTTTCCTTCATTTCATGAATTTTTCCCCTAAGTAAAAATTCTGGTTTTCCCAAAGACAAATTTATATTATCAAAGTTTTGGTGTCCCTCTGATTTTAAGCTTAAGAGGTTGGATTAAATATTCACCTATTCCAACTTCTTGCCCAATTTTAGGAAATGCGCTGGTGTTCGAAAACCACTGAAATGAAATGTGAACTATACCGATTTATTGAAACCCCCTCTCACTTGAAACCGATAGTCCTGATCAACTGCTGAAAAACTATATTTGGAAGGAATTGTTTTCATTCCCAGATGTGGAACCCATGTCTGAAGTCAGCAGCAGGGTGCGGCTGTACGTGAATACTGTTCCTCCATTTAGACAGTATACGAATATATCCACCCACCTTCGCATCAGCAGCAAGGAAATCTGAATTCTGCACCATGCAGCACCAACAAGCACGAGCTGTTGCGTGTTGCCCCTGAAACCCGACGGGTTTCTTTGTTTTCCCCGCTCCACCCACACGGTTCATTAATTCGTTATCGTACGGAAGGAAGAGGCGTCTGTGAAACCCGGCAACCGCCCTGGGGTCGTAATCAAGGGGTCGGATGCGTACCCATTTTACTCAAGGAACGGAGCGAAAAACATTGGGGCCACAGTTCCCAAGTATACGGAGAGGGTCCTTTCTTTCACGCCATATCGCGGATAACCTGATTTGCCTGCGCATTCGCTTCTGCAGCACGTGTTTGCCACACGACGGAGGGATAATGCGGAAAATGGACCGACCCGGTTTACCACTGCTGGACAAAGGGGCCAGGGTACTGTAGTGTAAAGGGTAGAATCTTCAAAAGACAAGCTTTTTGTGGTGAGCAAAGCACCATGAGGACTTCACAATCGGGTGCAGCCTGCTTTGAGCTTTCAACAGTCTGGGAATGATGATGCTCTTGTATGAGGAGTAGGAAAAATAAGTACCGTATTTAATTGAGTACCACGTGTACCTTTTTTCTCAAATTTCAGAAGAAAAAAAGGGGTGAGTGTCATAAGCAGGTACAAAATTTTCAAGAAGTTTTAGGAAGCTGTATGTTAATTATACTTGATTATAATTGAGAAATTTGTGACAAATTTACCAAGAAAACTTTTTTTTACTGAAAAATTTGAAAATTGATCAGATTTATGTTCAATTCACGCTTAACGTCAAATTTTTTGTTTTTATTTTCAAAATTTTGTGGCTTTAGAGTCACTAAAAAGGGGGTGCGCATCTTACTGGGGGATACAATTTTAGCCAAATTTTGAACTGAAATACCCCTGTGCGCGCCTTACTCCAGGGTGCAGGATACTCAAGTAAATATGGTAAATGCTCATTTTTACCATAAAAACTTACTATATTCACTATATTTACTCAAGGGAGACAATGGGGTTTGGATGATGTGATGTGGGAAATATTGCTTGAACCTTGCAAACGGCAACAAGCAGCAAGTAAAACTAGCTTGTTTATTTAACTATCTGGTAAACTAACTTTCTAGCACAGAGTAATATTGGCCAAAAGTATGAATAAATTCAAAATGAAACTAACGTTTCAGGAACATGGGGCATTTAGAAGTTGGTTTTCCCCCATACAGGAATAATTGAAGAAAAAAATCCTGGCAATTGTTTCAAAGTGCACGCAATGTATCATGGGGGCTGTTGAGGAATTAATCAACTCAACATAAAGAATTGAACCATAGTGCAGTGGAAGAAATGGTAATAAATAATGATGCAGGGCAACCAGCCAGTTTGCAGCCTGGAATATGTAATTGGGGGGGGGGGGTATCTTAATCAAAAATTCCTAGCTTACAAAGTCCACAGTAAATCACAATGAAACATAAACACAATGCAAAAATAATGCATCAAAATAAATACAATAATGCAACACACATTCAATGAATACAATAAATTTGTTCACACAAATGTAGGGTGCAGTAATGTAATGCAATAATACAATCAAAGTAAATGGGGTTGAATTGTTTGAGGGAAGTTTACTGCACGATTTAAATCAAAGGACTGATTGTTGGGAAGAAAAAACAGTGGGTTTTTTAAAGCAATTCAGCACAATGCTTTTGTCAGCTGACAACTGCTGAAGAACTATATAAAGTTCTAAAGCACTGGAGTTTGTTCCCCTCCTGTGATTGGCATCAGGAGAAATGTGCATCAAAGAAGTCCTGCATCCAGGGAATGGATGCACAAAGGAAAACAGAACCAAAATGCTGGTCCGAGGACCTGACATCCCTAAGCCCAAGTTCTGGTTTCCCAACAGGGGCTCATAAGAATTGTGATTTGTAGGTTATGGAATCCATGACCTTTTTATTCCTTCAAATGCGTCCTACTATTAAAAAAGACATGGCATTTCGAAAGAACAATTCGATGGTATAATCCAGTTCACATTCTATCCCTTTGCATATCTCCGTTTTAAAATTCGATTCCTTCGCCGCCAAGGATGCGTTTCTAAGAGCGTTAAGGGAAGTATGGGTAATGCATTTTGTTCCCCTCCGTCTAACACAGAGCAAAAGATAATCCTCTGGAAAGTTTAAAAAAGTTTATCTTTCGTCGGAAGTCTTCTGTCCGGTTGGCGAGAAATATGTTCTCTGGTCCATTTGCACGTTCCATGCATGTAAGGTCAAGACGTCTGGGAAAAGCTCGTCTTCCCATCAGTGACTCCACGTTGTGTTTTCAAGTGTGAGCACAACAACCTGGTTTCTAAGGCATGTGATTCAGTTGCAGCTTTTGTAGGAAAATCGAAGCAAAAAGCTTAGGAACTTCTTTTTAGCAAGCCACTGCAGTATATCCTTGCAAATGATTCCGAAACCCCCCAAGAATGTCGATTTCCCAAGGATCAGATCAAACATAATTTAAAATACAAATATAGTTGAAAATAATATTGTGGATAGTAGTTCAGATCTTGAAACTACTAGTTTTGCTGTAAAGTATTATTTGTTGATAATCAATTCTACTTTTTGTGTTGTGTTAGTTTCTTTTTTCTTTTTACAATTCTGGGGCTCATCAATCCCAGCAGCAGTAAATTGTAGAATTTCCAATCGCCATGGCTTGCGTGCAAAAAATTACTGTTTCTCAGCAAATGAGTTTCATGTCATACAAATTGTTTATCATCTTTTAAATCATTCAAATATTGCATATTTTAGCATTTTTGATGCGATGACTCCGTCTTTTTCACCCGCCGACAACATAATAAAGGAATGCTGATTTTGTGCCCGAAAAGGTGCGCTTACCCATGGGCAGGGTTTTTACCAGCCTAAATTTAGAGCCGAGGAAGAAAATTCGACTGTTGCAATTTCCTCTTCTGTCTGGGATGCACTCACTTCATGATGCGTCCGCGAATCCAGAATAAACGACAGGGTTTTTCTAGAACATGACCAGCACCGACCCAGAACTTGTTTGAATGTCTTCTGTTTATTGAACTGAAACCGTTATTATAAATTTTTGAAATTTTTGCGAGTTTTAAACTAAAATAAACTCTACAACTCCTTCGCGGAGCGAATTTTCAATGTCACCTTCAACAATTTGATTATTCAAAAGCGTTTTCTTCGAAGCATCGCAGATTTAATTTCACCTGCAGAATGAACACCATGATTGATTGCTGATGAAGAAAATATACGGTAATCTATCATCATTTTCCCGCTCATCAATACAGTATTTCAGCAAAGTCCAGTAACTTGGACTCACAGTACTGAAGTGTACTATGCAGAGAAGTCCGAATCATGCTTGAAGGTCACATGCCAAACTGCCCTAAATATAAGGTACTGTATACCGTCGCATGCTCAAATGATGCTGGGATTTCTGCGCGCTGAAATTTTGTAAAGTTAAATTCTCACATGCTGGTTAAATGTCGAGTGTAGCGTGGTCAACTTTTACCCTTTGAATAAAAGGTTCTTCTTATTTATTAACAATAAGAATGAGAAGCAAGATGGTTGGCCCTGTTTCCATGTAAATGAAGCAACCCCGAAGCACAGAACTATTATACGCAATATTTTTTGACGTTATACGAGGGTTCTAACAAAAGTTCTTGGAGTAACAATGATAATGGCATATAATAGAACTGAAAAAAAAATTATTCTTCAGGAAAAACATATTCTTTGGCACACACACAAAAATCAGCCTGGTTTGACAATTTGTAAAAAAAATTTTGCAAAATGCATCCCAATAGAGTTTTGCTCTCCAACTCAAAAGATGAGGCGCCCTTTTTTATTGTAACCCAGGTTTCCCCTCAGAATTTTTGAAATAAACGTGGCATTCAACATGCCAAGGGTTGCCTCCAGGTTATCCAAGGTAATTCCGCCATTTTCATCAACAGCCGCCACATTGGCCGCCACTTTGGTGGCTGTGAAGGCGGCTGTTGATGAAAATGGCGGAATTACCTTAGATGACCTGGAGGCAAGCCTTGGCATGAATGCCACGTTGATTTTGAGAATTCTGAGGGGAAAGCTGGGCTACAATAAAAAAGGGCGCTTCATCTTTTGTGTGGAGAGCAAAACTCTATCCGGATGAATTTTGCAAAAAAAATTGTCAAACCGCGCGGGCTGATTCTTTTTGTGTGCCAAAGAATATGTTTTCCCGGAAGAATAAATTTTTTTCAGTTCAATTGTAAACAATTTTCATTGCTACTCCGAGAACTTTTGTTAGAACCCTGCTGGTAAATAGTTCGTTAACCCCGATTTAAACCCTGTGATCTGTAATAATGACTGGGTTTCCACGTAACCCGATGAAAATAACACTCGACCTCCTCCATCTGATGGAAAGATCAGCAGCACCAATTGAATTTACTCCGGATGCAGGAATTCTTTTGATCAGTCCTCGACATCTGATGGAAAAAAGCAGTGCTGGTACAGTATTATCCATCTACAAATGTACCGTATGTACGATATGCGTTTGATGTTATTTCGAGCATATGCGAATGCATTGCTTTTGTGCCAGACTTCCCTGACTTCGGATGAGGATCTCAGGAATTCATCTGATTTTATTTATTTTTTGCAGAACACCCGGTGTCGAAACCGGAATTCGGCGTCGTGTGCAACTATAGTGTGCTTTTTCGGGAAATACCGGAAATGCGCGAATTCGTTCGCGAACAAGATGTAATCAACGACGGCTTGCTGACGAATAATTCAGAGGACAAGTTCGGTGTCGCGTGTCAGTCATTGAGCGATCAGCAAGCGAAGGTATGTTTTCCTGCCTCAAAATGCTCATCTATTTTTTAATATGAGCTATGGTTCAGTTATTGATAAACATGATGGGTGACACATTAGTCTATGATGGCAGAGTTCCAACGACAGGGTTTACGCGGACTGCGCTATGAAATTAATGCAACGTTCCGAATGCATGAGGATATTTTTTAGATTGAAAGAATGTGCGCACAGGAAAAATAAGTCTAAAAAAATAAACTGGAAATATGGAGTTCAGTACTTTACAGCAAAGAGTTGCTTTATTACAGAAAATAGCACCTGCACAAAAGTGCACGGATCAAAACAGCAAGTCTGAATTTCAAGTTAGGTTCGATCACTCGTTCCAGAAAATTTGCGATGACGTTTTCCTCAGTTCAAGTTGAGCTAATTCTGGGTAGATTAGGCAAGGTTACCTGAGATGTCTGGAATTAACTTAAACTTGGGCATTTCGAAAAATGTATTTGAATTTGTTCGGCATCATCTTGTCACAAACCAAAAATATTTTTCCGGTTCGTCCTCGTGGAAGTGCCAGGCAAAAATCGATGTGTCCAGGAATCACGCGATTTTTCATGAGATAAAGTACAATACAGTCGAACCTCTCGACTTTCAAGTGACCTGCTAACAACTCAACTGAAGGAGGTTTTGACTTGGAGAGGTTTTGAATTTCATAGGTTGGACCGTTGGAACTATACAATACAAAGCCCTTTTTTCTGGGAAAGTTAGAAAAATGTAAATGGTGATTTTCTGGGGCTTAAATGGTTCTTAAATGAGTTGAAAGGCTGCTAAACTTATTGGAGGCAGGGGTCCAATTAAGTCTTATTTCACTTCCTATGAAACACATAAATTTCTTTTTTTATTGATTCTTTTTGGGTCAAGAAAATAATGGCCAACAGGCCCCAGAAAATTGAACTTTGGGAGGTTTTTGTTCTATTGTTTTTAAGGGGATTCAGATGGGGACCTAAAAAAAAATCCACTTGAGGGCTATTCAACTTTGGGAGGTTTGAGTTATTGAGGTTCACATGTTTATAATGATCACTGTCACAAAATGTTACTTGCATCTTGATGATGCCAAGAATGTCCCCCTCATTTTAGCCATTCCACCTTATCTTTATTGGCATTAATTTCAGTGTTTAATGCTCAAAACCTTCTTGCATTGCAAACATACATTCTCGTGTGTCATGGTATAAAGATTCAATCCCCCAACATTAGTTAAAGTCAAATACTGAAGTTTACGGCAGTCTATTTTTCCTACTCTAAACATCACCAGTACTATTTTCTTTGTAAAATTACGCTCTTTCCTACTTTTGCTCGTCGGACATTGTTTTTTTCCATCAGTTTAGCAATTGCGATAATGTAAACTTCGATGAGTTGCTGTTATTCATGAGCGCGGATTCCATCAACAATTCAATTTTGAATGCCCCTTTTAAATTTTCTATCGCATCGACGGGTAAAGCAAAATCAAAAGAAGGTGCAAAATATATTTCTTTGGAAATGAATGATGTCTTCGGCAAAAGATTCTCATCCCGCTTAAATGAACTAATGAATTCTGCCTGAGACCCCGATGCAACGTGATTCCTTCCTCGTCGAGGGTTTCCGGGTTCGATGTCGATCGATGCCGTAAAATTTAATCCAGCTCACAAATCAAAATAAATTTATGTTTCTCCCTCAGAAATTGATGAATCCAAACACTTCTGCATCCTCCGAACACCAGCAACATTAAGGCTGAGAAGGTCAAAGGGAAGAAATACACAGCGCATCGAAGCGATATGGATTTCCTGGCGCTCTGAAATCAATTGGATTGCTGCTCCCAAACAAAATTCGAGGAAACGAAACGAGAATATAAAGAGGGGTGGGGAAAATAATAATAAAAGCGTGAATCATGCAGTTTCCGGAAGCACCGGGAATTGCGGAGGAGATCTTGCAAGTGCACAACAGCGTCGATTCGTCGTCATCGTCCGCGTCATTCTTGGCCAACAATTCGATGCCCTGGGGCAACATGAACATGTCGCTGTCTCCGTCGTCGTCATACTCGTCGGACGCAACCATGTCACTCACTGTCGTCGACTACGAGTATAAAGATTCAATCCCCCAACATTAGTTAAAGTCAAATACTGTAGTTTACGAAAGTCTACTTTTCCTACTCTAAACATCACCAGTACTATTTTCTTTTTAAAATTACGCTCTTTCCTACTTTTGCTCGTCGGAAATTTTTTTTTTTCATCACTTTAGCAATTGCAATAATATAAACTTCGATGAATTGCTGTTATTCATGAGCGCGGATTCCATCAACAATTCAATTTTGAATGCCACTTTTAAATTTTCTATCGCATCGACGGGTAAAGAAAAATCAAAAGAAGGTGCAAAATATATTTCTTTGGAAATGAATTATGTCTTCGGCAAAAGATTCTCATCCGGCTTAAATGAAATAATCAATTCTGCTTGAGACCCCGATGTAACGTGATTCCTACCCCGTCGAGGGTTTCCGGGTTCGATGTCGATCGATGCCGTAAAATTTAATCCAGCTCACAAATCAAAATGAATTTATGTTTCTCCCTCAGAAATTGATGAATTCAAACACTTCTGCATCCTCCGAACGCCAGCAACAAGGCTGAGAAGGTCAAAGGGAAGAAATACACAGCGCATCGAAGCGATATGGATTTCCTGGCGCTCTGAAATCAATTGGATTGCTGCTCCTAAACAAAATTCGAGGAAACGAAACGAGAATATAAAGAGGGGTGGGGGAAATAATAATAAAAGCGTGAATCATGCAGTTTCCGGAAGCACCGGGAATTGCGGAGGAGATCTTGCACGTGCACAACAGCGTCGATTCGTCGTCGTCGTCATCGTCCGCGTCATTCTTGGCCAACAATTCGATGCCCTGGGGCAACATGAACATGTCGCTGTCTCCGTCGTCGTCATACTCGTCGGACGCAACCATGTCACTCACTGTCGTCGACTACGTCAACAACAGCTCGAGTGCCGGCGAGGACGTCGAGTTCGACATCGCAGGAACGGCTTCCAAGGCACTGATAGGTAATCCAATTACTGCCGTTTCTTTATTCTTCCGAGTCCCAGCAGTAAATACATTTTCCTTGATCCACCCGTTTCGAAGATTGAAATAATGTGCGGGGTCGTGTAGTGAAACAAAACGAATTATGCTTTATTCCCGTGTGCATTTCTGTGAGTGAAATGCGAGGGATGCTTTGAAAGTTTCGTCAGTACTACTTGGGGACATGATGATAGCATCATGTGATACACGACACATTTCCAGTGTACAGCTAGGATTTTTTCATAATTTATTGCTGTAAAGTGGTGCATTCACATTGAATCGAATGAAAATGTCACTTGGAAAGACAAAACAGTACGTGATTTTACAAAAATCCTTGGGAAACAACCAAAAGCTCCGGAACACCGAAAGTGAAAGAAAATCTTAATCTGAAGCGGCCGAAGTTTTTTTTTCGGTCGAATTTTGAATATTTACTAGGAATAAATAAATAGAAAAACACTGTGTGAACGAATAAAGTTTGGATCTGGTGCTTTAGTCAAGTGTGATGCCCTGGAGGATTTTTGTAAACATTGCATTTTTCAACAAGTGCAGTACCTCGAAATACAATTTATCGGTATACCTATTTTTCTAAATCGGAGTCCTCCAAAATCTTCTGTATCAATCAAAATGCAATACTCAACGCAAATATGCCTGATGAAGATATTCTTTTCAATTTTTGTACTCGCTTGGGCAACATCTACCTCGCCGATGAACGTTTTAGATAAACTTCTTTACTCATTTAACTACGTCAACAAAAATACCTTAAAAGGTGCGATATGGCGATCTTTGTTTCGCATTATTGAATCAAGATTTTCCAGATCTGTGAAGATCTTCGCTGAGAAAGTTTTTTGACTATTTTAAGCATTTCTGTAACCCTTTTATAGAATGATCATAAATTTATAAAACAAGCAATGCAACAGGAGACCGTTTCTTCCATGAGTGCTCTAAGTGCATCATCAACTTTCTGTTCTCTCTTAATTTCAGCCTCGGTCGAAAAAAATTCCCACAACTCTGAAGAAACTATTATATATTCATCCATGAAGATAACATGTTTATCCATAATACAGAAATCAAGCAAGGAAATTACAAGTATATATAACAAAGCTTTTGACCCAGCCCTTGTATTTTTTTCGAGAGAGGATATTCAACGAAGGAAAGCTTCGAAAACCATTTGTGATCACTGCTCAAAGCCTCGTCTCTCTCGAAAATCGAATTTACGATTTGCACGTAACGCGATTTTCATTGGCTGTTCTTTTACGAGACGATATAAAAAATTAATGTCCGGCTATTTTGAAAAACAAAAAGCTACGACGAGTAACTTACAATTGAACAACAAAGAACATCGCGCCGTCAGTTGGATTTCTACGTGTAATCCATCCGGCCAAAATCGCTTTGATGTTCGATGAATCAATTGAAACATACTGTGAAATTGATGCGCGTGCTGTTGAATTCCGTAAGAAGTTCCCTTACTTTTCTTCGAATAGTCTCAAATTAACAAGGACCATTATCAGATCGAAAAGCGTGATTCGCGTAATCGGATGAACGAAAATGTTTTGCTTCACATCTTCGAAACGAGAAGTCGCAAGGATTAAATCATGTATTTTTTTTACAATCGAATACGACTCAGCAGTTTAAATTATGTGACTGAAATTTTGCAAATTAAGCTTCATCATTAGATTGAATTAATTTATCAACCTCAGTAAATAAGCATGATTAAATTCTGGACGACTGCTGATAAAATTTGCTGTGACTGGTTTTCCTTTTTTCTTTGCCATTCTAGAGGATTTTCTCTCAAATGCCCTACTCCAAAGTTTTGACTCATCAATTTTTATAAAAGAATTATTAACATAGAAATCTTCCTGTCTAAAATTAAAGAACACGATTTCTGAAAATTTGCCCAGGATTTTTAGCTGTAACTATTTTTTAAAACCAGAAAAAACTTATATTGTTCACCAGATGAACCGGCCTTTGGAGCAACCCATAAAAAATATGGGCTACAATTTCAAAAAAAAAATTTTAAATACAGTATATTTAACTAAATAGTGATTTTATGTGATCTTGCCAATGCTGCAATGTTTGATCAGCAATACATTTTCCAAATGCATTAAAAAAATCTCCTTGCAAAAATGAGTATCGGGGAATGAGAGCAGTTTTTTTCTTAAGCCATGAAATCTTTGGTTATTGTGATATTTTTGAAGTTCCTCATCATGTTTACAAAAATTTTGACAATTTTAAAGAATTTCATCGCTAAATTTCAGTAGATCAGAATGAAGTGGTTTAAATTAAAATTATAACATTTTGAGTCATGTTCGATTGCTTCCGAATATGGATGATGGAATGGACGCTTGATCGAAGTCCAGATGATCGAGGTTTATATTGATGTATCGGGCTGTGTTTGGATTGATTGATCATTGGATAAATTTCTAAAGTCTTATTTTTTAAATGTTTGGAACAGGGCTTGGTTTAAGTTCGATGATCCTGGCTTCGATTTGCGGGAATTTGTTGGTTTGTATCGCTGTGTGCACCGACCACAGCCTTCGAAAACTGGGCAACCTGTTCGTCGTGAGCCTGGCAATAGCAGATTTGCTCGTCGCATCCGTCGTGATGGTTTTTGCGACGATCAATGATCTCATGGATCGATGGATTTTCGGCGAGAAGTTCTGCGACACCTGGATTGCCATGGACGTCATGTGCAGCACAGCTTCCATCATAAACCTCTGCGCCATTTCTCTGGATCGCTATATTTACATAGAAGATCCGTACAGGTGAGTGTCCTGGCTCAGTCAATCAGTAAACGGGTGCTCGTGTTCGCTAATTTTTTTTTTCGCAGCTTGGTTTTGCATTTGTGTGATCAGCAGCATTGTGTAACAAATATATGTTTTTTTTATATAGCAGTCCTCAAGTATACGTCAATTTATTTCGCTGAGTTCACATGCCTCATTTTCTCGAAGAAGGTGCAGTCTCGAATAAATCAGCATTCTCTGTGAATATAACATTCAAATGAAAAAGAAAAAAGGAGGTCCCTCAATGCTGGAGGTAATTTTTTTCAAATTAGCTAAGTGGATGGTAAATTGGTGAGAGAAATGCCCAAGAACTTTTCTTACATCAATTTTTGAGCTGGAAAATATCTGTTTCTTTCAATTTGGCCTGAAACTTATTTGAAATTTTATCACAAAATGTCCCTATGTTGAGTTAGTGTCCTCATGTTGGGCCTTTTTTTTATTAATTCTTATGGGAAAATAAGTGTCCCTATGTTAAATTGTCCGCAGGTCAAGGTGTCCACATGCGGGTGTCTCATTGCGTATATGGTCTTGACTTTATATTTCTTGTGGCTTCTGTCATGGGTCCATTGGATCCCAGACAAAGGAATTGAATTGTGCAGCCATCAGAATGCAAGTTTTGAATAAGAACTCAAACTCTTTTCAGAGGAGTTCATTCTCATTGCCCAGTTCATCAATTGGCTGNCAGAGGAGTTCATTCTCATTACCCAGTTCATCAATTGGCTGTTAATTCAATGGTTGTGATGGCAGAGTTAATTGTAAAATTGGTTGGTTAGCTCAGAAAAATGAATGAGGTTATTAAAGTTAAAAGGCCCTTTAACACTAGGCCTGACTTCTCATCTAAAAGAGGAATGAAGGTTTTTATACCCAGGTGCTTGGACTGGATCAGGAAGAAATCAGGTGATTTCTTCCTGGCTCAGGATTGGCCAATTTTTGTAAAATCCAAGAAGTGGTAACCACTTCTTGTCCTTGAGTGAGGCTCAGTGAGTCTTGCAAAAACAGGATTTCTGCAAGGCTCACTGGCCTTGAGATCCCACAAGTTTTTGGGTCCAGTTGCAGCCGGATGCTGGAGCTGTGTCGCTTCCGGACCCAACAGCTTGAACAGTTTTTTCGCTGATCCCATCTGATTTATCCCCCCCCCCCTTTTTTCTCGGGACAACCTTCCGTATTTGCAGGTACAGTCGATGGATGAGCAAGAAGACAGTGACGCTGCTGATCGCGTGCATCTGGGTAGTCGCCGGCCTCGTGTCCTTCCTGCCCATCTCGCTGGGCCTGCACAAGCCGCCTCGGCTGGCGGACGAGGCGCCTCATCCACGGGCCCTCGGGCCCGACGCCCCGCTAATGCCTGACGCCGCCATGCACTGTGCACTGGACCTCACGCCCACCTACGCCGTCGTGTCGTCGTGTGTTTCCTTCTACGTGCCGTGCGTGGTCATGGTGATCCTCTACTACCGACTGTACCACTACGCGCTCAAGCACGTGCGCAGCATCAAGCAGATGACGCGGCCGTTGCAGTTGGGCACTGTGAACGGCAAGCCGGCGGCCACGGTGCCCACGGAGTATCAGGTGTCCGAGCACAAAGCCGCCATCACCATCGGTGAGCTTGCACATATAATAACCGCCTCTGCCCAATCCTGCATGATTACCGTACACGTTTTTACAAAAGTCCCACGCGACCTCCAGTAAAGAGTTGCTGCTCCAGGGGTTTTCAGTCAATTTGTTCTCCCTTTTAAAATGATATCTTCCCAGAGTAAGAGGCGCATACCATTTTTAGTGTTTCTGAAATGGCAATATTTTACAAATGCAAACAGCCAAATATGAATGTGGACATGAATTGATCATGAATTCATTTAATTTTTAATCATTTCCGTTAGAATAGTCATTTTGTTGAAATTGGTACAAAATTTACCGTTGCAATTAAATATAAAGCGAACCTAAAATTAAAGAAAAAAATTCGTAACTGCATACCCCCATGTAACTTGCATCCCCTTTTGTCGTTGCAATTTTCGAGAAAAAAAAATGTGTGGTACTCAAGTTAAGTTGATACAGTATTTATGTAAAAGAAGAAAATTTTGCTTACTTGATTACTATATCCGCCTTATTTTAAAAAGCAAGTGGAGAAAAAGAGGATGCGTGGCATATAGGTTCGTATATAAGTTTTCAAATGTCTTCATAAGTTTGGGTGCTTATAATGCGGTATTGGATCATATTGTAGATCCTTTTTGGGAACTTCAATGAAGAATTATTTGCAATGGAAACCCTGGAGCAATTTTTATTGAATTTTGGTTCAATTCAAGTCAAAATGTTGATGACGGTTCATGTTATTCTCAACTTTGCTATTTTTTACCCACTCAACAGGTGGTGAGCGTCACACTTAATGATAGGATTTTGGCCGAACTTTAGGGCCAGAAAACCAGGTTTGCATCTAACTCAAGGGTGCGTGGTAATGAATTTAATATGGTACATGAACTTGAATTTTGCTTACTTCGTGAGCGAACCTAAAATTTTAACCCTCAGGTGGCAAAGTCGGACTTTTTCATAGATTTTCTCAACTGCCTTAGAGTATTTTAAACCAAAAGTGTGACTGTTTGTGATGGGCCAAATCAGGAACAAATCTGGTTTTTTTTCAATTACAGTACATGGAAAACGTTCCTTGTTTGGAAAAGCATCCTCAAGGCTGAAATTCTCTGAACCCCTGTCTTCACCCATTTAAACATGTTGAAGGATTTTGAGGCTTTAATTTTAAGGTTGGTAAGCTAACAAGCATCTCTCTTTAGAGATCACTGCTGTTTATGCAAAAAGTCCAACTGCAGAAAATTCCAAGATCAGAAAATAATAAATAAAAATGTAAGAAGTAAGCTTGAGTCCTAATTTGATGGCCATTTTCTGCTAACTCTTGGATGGCAGGTTCCTTTTCCATTGCAAATTCGGGATTTTTGCATTTATCGCGCACATCATAATTAGGCTTGACCAAATATCACTCCAATACAGCCAGTGCTGAGAAGACTGAAGTTTAGGGAAAGTATATGTGGGGAATTGAACATGTTGTATTATAAAAACCTCCAATGCTATTATTCAATGAATGTTGCTCACTGGAGTTTCATCCATATATTTTCACTTTTGTTTTAAATCCCGCATGAAAACTCAACCATTTCTCAAACTTCTTCAAATAATTGTCTGAGAGCCATATGACACACGAAATAAGCATCGTCATAGTCTTCATCGTCTGTGTTAATTACTGTGACAATGCGAGTAAGATTACGCTTTTATGATTCCTGCCAGACTAATTTACTATCGCTACCGTCCCAAGATGCTGCAATGGAACCAGACTTTCGTGCACTCCACGCAGTACATGTACACCATTAGTATAATTACCGAGTAATTTTACGCTTTCATGAGCTTTCCCTATTGGCTATGCATTACGGAATAATAAGAGACTCTGATGTTGCTGGTGGATTGTGTGTGGGAGTCGCACTGATATACGAAATTATCGCGGCGAACGAGCGGGAATTACTTGCATGAGATTACGCCTACATCCACAAGTTTATCTGAGATGGATTTATTGCTCAGCAGACTCATGACTTCATCATTCATTACCTTCCTATGGCATGTAATTCCGAGGAAATGGTACTTTCCTTTGAGGCCTGTCGGAAGAAATACTCGGGGGTTATTTCGTAATCCGGGGTTCGAACACCGAAAAACATTTAAAGTAGGTCCGGGCATAAAAACATTTCCACATATTCCAAAATGAGTTGAATGAGTTTTTGTCACGTGAAAGGCGTTTTCCCGTAAGATTAAATCGCAATTTATTTGATTGGTCCCAGCCATCCACCAAAAGTCCATGATAAAGCATATATGATTTGTGAAATTTTAAAAATTGTTCATACATTATTTTTAGTGTGAAATTAAGGTAATCCTGACAAATACTGCTCATTAATTTCTGAATTTCCCTAATTTTGAAGCAAAGAATTTGTTTCTTTTGCTTCTTGAATCTTTCTGAAATTATTCAGTTTTAGTTCAAAATTTAATAAAATTTACGCCTTTTTTGGGCCGAAAATTCCTATTTGTTGAAGAATGTAGTAATTTTAGTCATGTATTCCCCCGTGAAAATTTTCGCTCTGCAGAATTTCCGTTGAAAAAGTGTTTTGTATTGCTGGGACTAATTTTGGGTTTCCATCATGAAGAATGGAGTCAAAATTCGAGTGCCATCATACAATGTATTCAAGTTACTTCTGCGCTTCAGACATTGTAAATGTATTCAGTTTTCCAGTTTCTGCGGGAATCGCCAGAAGAAAAAAGAACGCATGAAGGCCCAAATAATTTGTCCAGAACTTTTTTCATTATTAATTTAATTATTAAAAATACTGTAACACGTTTGCTCATGGTGGAAACACTCTGGGAAATCTGGGTTGCTAATATGCGTATTCAGGAACACCCACATCTCAGAAAAGCATGCAAAAATCATGATTCCATAGGTCGAAAGTCACGCATGAATATCGCAGAAAAATGGAATGTTTGCATTGACAGCCGAATTTTATTTTTGGGTCTCTATAGTTTTAGGACAGTAAATAGGTGAAATATTTTTAAACGCGAAGAAAGAAAAAGATGTACCCTTCTTTAATTCTCTCCTTATTAGTAATCTTATATGAATGCTTCGAGGTGTCTGTTCGAGGATGCACGAGAAAATCGAAATTACTGTGCATGAAATTCTGAGGAATACACATGTAATATGCATTAGTGTTGGAAATCTATATAATTAGGATCGATTAAAATTAAATCGTGCCATGAAAATATCTAAAATATTTTTTTAATTTGGAAAGTATTTCAGACGTAATTTCTCCTTAGAATTGATTGAGTATTCAATATACAGTATTCGATTTCAGAAGCTTATTTTCGCGTTTTTTGGCTGAGGAAATAAATAGTCGATTCGAAGAAAAATATGAGAAAAGTTAAACGAGCCTTTTTTAATCCTTTAGTCGGAATAAGGTGTTATTTTTATTTCATCCCAGAAACAAATTGGGGATTTCTGGGATGATCCGAGAGTTTAATGTTTGGTCCAACCGAAGCAGGTCAACGAAAAGGCAGTTATTGAGCTATAATCGTTCAAGTCAGGAATTTTTTGCACAGGACTTACAAGGATACATTTTATGTTTTCACAGATATATATCCTAGTTCAGACCTGTCATTGAAATGCGAAAAACATCCACCTGGCATTTTTTTAAATTATAATATCCGTGGCGTGACGCTGAGTGAGCACTTTTTCAAATTTCCCGCGGGCAGCATGCACACTTTTTGAAAAATTCCCCTCTTTTCCCCCAAAAGAACTAAACAAGGTGGTCCTATAAATATGTTCTTGGTACAGTACTTTGTTATCTTTTGTTTGTAAATCATCCGATTTACAAAATAACTTTAATAACGCAACCGCGAATGTAAGCACGCCTGCTGATGTCCAAACTTGACTTGTAAGCATTTCGAACACGCTGCAACTTTTCCGCTCACATTCCTTAAACCCTATATATAGTACACAGTACTGCCAAAGAAGAAAGCCTTTCAGACCTTCGCCATGATGCAGACACTTTCCTGCCCCAGTTTTTTTATGCAAGCCAGATTTCAGCCACAAGCTGAAAATTATCGTGCTCAAGCAAAAACCTGTGTACATGCCCTGGAGCATAAACCTGCCATTTCCGCGTCTCGTCCGTCGCCGTTGCATCCATGTCTACGCGAGCACAAGGGTTGGTTCATAAGTTTTGAGACTTCTTGAAATAGATCCAACGGAGTTTAAACCATTTCAAAAACAAATTTTACTCGCATGTAGCCCCATCATTTCGCAACACTTCAATGACGATATTCAACATATTCTGCCAATTTCGATGCATTTTTTCATGCGATGAATCCAAAGATCAAAAGGGATCCAAAAATTGAGTTCGTCAAAGAGCAGCTTAATCAACTAACGGAACTCGATTTTTTGCCCTGTTTCGATCCTTGGATTTATTGCATGAAAAAATGCATTAGAATTATTGCGTAGGATAAATTCAAGGATCGAAACAGAGCCATAAATCGTCGAGTTCGTCAAAGAGCAGCTTAATTAACTAACGGAACTCGATTTTTTTTTGCCCTGTTTCGACCCTTGGATTTATTGCGTGAAAAATGGCTCGCTGTAAAATCCCGACGAAATTTATTTCTGTCTCATTCAAACCGAAATTGCGCATGACCTGCAAATTTCATGAAACGATACCATTGTTTCAAAATTATCTTCGTGATTTTCAAGATGAATCCAAGGATCGAAGCAGGGCCAAAAATCGAGTTCGTCAAAGAAGCAGCTTATTAACGGAACTCGATTTTTGGCCCTGCTTCGATCCTTGGATTCATCCCACGCATTAATTTCAATGCCATTTTTCACGCAATAAATCCAAGGATCAATCCATGGTTTCGATCCTTGGATTTATTGCGTGAAAAATGGCATTGAAATTAATGCGTGGGATAAATCCAAGGATAGAAACAGGGCCAAAAACCGAGTTCTGTTAATTGATTGAGCAGCTTGTTTGACTAACTCGATTTTTGGATTTGTTTTGATCCTTGATGGATTTATCCCAAGAGAAAAAAAAAATCATTGACATCGGCGGACGAGAGTATATTATTGAACAGCACTGAAGTGTTGCCAAGTGATGATAATATGCGAATAGTATTTGTTGCTGAATTGTTGAAACTCTGTTGTACCTATTTCAAGAAGTCTTGCAATTTATGAACCAACCCTCGTATATGAATACGAGACGCAACTGTGCATGCGAAATAATCCGATAAACACAACAAGGAAATCCCTACCCAGGCCCTCTGGGGGTGGTGTGAGAATAAGACGCATATATATACACGTACATGCATGTGTATGTAAGAGCTTGGATGTGGTTGTTGTGCGAGTTCTCGGATGGATGCTGTGCTGTCGCCCAGGACGTTTATCTCCGCCACGGAAAATTCATTTCGCGCCTGGCCGAACTTTTCGCGCCGGAATCCGATGGCATACCGATGCTCTTATTTTCTGCCCCCCGAAAATGCGACAGCTGGTGATGAAAATGCGAGGTATATGCTGGCGAGGTTCGAAAGCCGACCGAGTTGGGGATATATTCACTTGAGAGCAAAAAGTAAAGGAAATCCGAGTTTCGCATACATATACAGAGACCCGAAATGAGGAAGATGAGGTCAAACCCCGGAGAAATCCGCGAGGAAACGAATCTTCGTCTATATATACATGTACAGTGTATGTATGTGTGGAATGAATGAAAGCAGTCAATTTATTGATGCGATTTCACCCTAACGCTTGAGTCTTCATCGCATAATAAGGCGTAGGATTTTTTTTTTCCTGAGAGATATATTCGATACAGGTTTTTTTTTTCGAGAGATAAATTCTAAAAGTTTATTTCTTCAGATTGATCAGTACTTTTAACATTATTTTTTTTCTGACACAGGAAATAAATTTTCCGTGGAATAAATTAGGATCTCTTCGTACTTCGTTATAGCTAGTAGCTTTCAACAATTTAATTAAATAAAAGAGATTAATCATCAAGTTCGATATGAGCTGAAAATATGATATAAGTTCATGCTGAAGTATACAGTTTACTGATGTCAGCACATGCAGTTATTAATTTTATTCTACTGAAAATGGAAGCGTGTGGCCCTTCCTTGTATATTTGAATAATTTAAAATGTGATTCGAATCTTCCATGACTGACTAAAACGGGAATCGTGGTGCTTATTAATTCATAGTTAAATTGCCTGTAACTTACCCCAGTAATATTATTTTCAATCTGACAAACGTTACTTCTGTGCAAAGCCCTCTAGAAAAATACCAGGTATTCCATATTTACTTACTGAAAAATTCTTTGCACGCATATATGCGTATAAGTACTGCATATATAAGTATGGTCAACGATTGATGGAAGTTTAGGCATAATAACAGAAGCAGTGAAAATCGTTTGCAGCTGAAGTGATTGGGAGAAAGAAAATAATCCTCATAGGCGTGAACCGCAATTAATTAAAAAACCTGACTTCGACTTGCATTTTAAAAATTTTTTCAACTCATCAGGTGGACTCTCTACAATACCCAAAAAAGCCGTTATACAGAGAAACTCGTTGTAGACGAGATCTTTGTGTAGAGAGTCCGCCTGTAATGTATATGTTAGGCTTGAGGCCTTCATTTCATTGCTACAGGCTCCCTGATTTTGGCGGAAAATACTGTGCTGCAGAAAGATTGATGAAAAAATCGATGATGACATTTCGCCAGCAGAGCGCTTCGAATACGAAGAAAATTGAGCGTTTAATGTAGTCCGATAAAAATAGCAGCGTAAAAAAAATTGATGCACGATTGAATGAAAGAACGGTTACCCGAAAGTGTTGAGAGAAAGTCGAGTATACTCAACATTGAAAACAGGAAGATATAAAAATTGAGTATTGAGCATTCGGGAGAATATAGTTCTCGCTCCGATTTCCTTTCTGGCTTTGTGAGACCTTTTTTTTTTTTTTTACATGTTTCTTGTGCAAATTCGAGATAGTTCTCCACGGAAACGTTCTTTCCTCTTCTTTTTTTTTCATGCCTGAAATGATGCTCACGAAATCACCTCAAGAACTTCAATACGAGTTCTCTCCCTGCTGGACAGTAACAAATCGAAACAATCCACGAGCCCCGCTGGGAATGGAACAATGGGTTCACTCACAGAACCCTGGCTTCCCGTATTGCCAATCATTTAGATGGAATAATGGTTTCCAAGTCCCGAAATGCCGATTCGGACGATGGCGTACTTCGTTTCTGCAATCAGGGTGGCTCGATTTATTTTTAGGCATCGAGGGTTCCCGCAGGACTCGCAAAATGTGAGATTGCTGAATTATGTAAATTCTAGATCTGAATGAAAGAGTTTTATTAAGCGTCCGTTATCAAGTCAAAATTGATTTTAACCATTCATTATTTAGAGTCCGCTGACGCTGCAAAATTTAGCCGGACAGAATTCTTCAAGATATAATGCCTTAAGTTAAGTTTCAGCACCGGCACACCTACACACTATGAAACCATTTTTGGAAGCAAGTAAATTACTTAAAAGTGCGATCGGGATTTAACTGAGTGCTAAAAAAGGTACATATTTTTTTCAATAAATTGTTTGTGAGTTATAATTTTTTGTCGTAATCCTGCGACAATAAAGATGCTTCAGAGAAATTGAATCTATAAACAAAATAAATTCATTTGAGAGTGCATCAGTACCATGTTTTTCAAACCCCTTCGAATTTAGGCCTGAAAGCATAAACGAAAAAAACACAGATTTTCTGACTGATTGGAGCTGATCATTTCATGTAATTTTAACCAAATTCTTAAATACTGTACCGTAATAAGAATGAATCATATGAGAACTGAATTCGTTTATGAGTATTTGAGAAGCTTCGTTTCTTTCTTGAAAAATACGATTTTTGAATACCGAAGTTTCATGCTGCATAAATTTGTATTATTTCTGAAGCACTGTACGAAGACCATTCGTAACTGAGAAGCCTTCTTATTTTTTACATCATTGGAAAAATTCAAGAGGGATATTTTTAATCGGAGAGTCTTTTCTCAAATAACGTCCATAAACTTGAGGTCGTCTCTCGCCATCAATACTCGTACATGGGATAATTTTCTGTAATTTTAGGTTTATTTTCTTTGCTTTGATTCTAATTTTAGTACCGTACATGTCTCTATGAAAACTACGTTTTCTACTGAGGCGTCAATCATGTGAAAACCTTAAAAGAAAAAGGATATATCTATTAATCAGCTAAGTCGTCTCTCGTCAATGAATGGGAGAATTCTCTGTAAATTTATATTCATTTTCTTTCATATGATTCTAATTTTAGTATCGTGCATGTCTCTATGAAAATTACGTGTTCTACTGAGGCGTCAATCATGTGAAAACCTTCCAAGAAAAAGGATAAATCTATTTATCAGCTGCTTCTTTTCTCTCTCTCTCTCTCTCTCTCTCTCTCTCTCTCTCTAGCCAATCATTTAGATGGAATAATGGTTTCCAAGTCCCGAAATGCCGATTCGGACGATGGCGTACTTCGTTTCTGCAATCAGGGTGGCTCGATTTATTTTTAGGCATCGAGGGTTCCCGCAGGACTCGGAAAATGTGAGATTGCTGAATTATGTAAATTCTAGATCTAAATGAAAGAGTTTTATTAAGCGTCCGTTATCAAGTCAAAATTGATTTTAACCCTTCATTATATAGAGTCCGCTGACGCCGCAAAATTTAGCCAGACAGAATTCTTCAAGAAATGATGCCTTAAATTGAGTTTCAACACCGGCACACCTACACACTATGAAACCATTTTTGGAAACAAGTGAATTACTTAAATGTGCGATCGGGATTTAATTGAGTGCTAAAAAAGGTACATATTTTTTTCAATAAATTTTTTGTGAGTTATAATTTTTTGTCGTAATCCTGCGACAATAAAGATGGTTCAGAGAAACTGAATCTATATACAAAATAAATTTTTTTGAGAATGCAGTACCATGTTTTTCAAACCCCTTAGAATTTAGGCCTGAAAGCATAAACGAAAAAAACACAGATTTTCTCACTGATTGGAGCTAATCATTTCATGTAATTTTAACCAAATTCTTAAATACTGTACCGTAATAAGAATGAATCATATGAGAACTGAATTCGTTTATGAGTACAGTATTTGAGAAGCTTCGTTTCTTTCTTGAAAAATACGATTTTTGAATACCGAAGTTTCATGCTGCATAAATTTGTATTATTCCTGAATCAATGTACGAAGACCATTCCTAACTGAAAAGCCTTCTTTTTTTTTACATCATTGGAACAATTCAAGAGGGATATTTTTAATCGGAGAGTCTTTTCTCAAATAACGTCCATAAACTTGAGGTCGTCTCTCGTCAACAATACTCGTACATGGAAGAATTTTCTGTAATTTTAGGTTTATTTTCTTTGAAATAATTCTGATTTTAGTACCGTACATGTCTCTATGGAAACTACGTTTTCTACTGAGGCGTCAATCATGTGAAAACCTCAGAAGAAAAAGGATATATCTATTAATCAGCTAAGTCGTCTATCGTCAATGCATGGGAGAATTCTCCGTAAATTTATATTTATTTTCTTTCATATGATTCTAATTTTAGTATCGTGCATGTCTCTATGAAAATTACGTGTTCTACTGATGCGTCAATCATGTGAAAACCTTCCAAGAAAAAGGATAAATCTATTTATCAGCTGCTTCTTCTCTCTCTCTCTCTCTCTCTCTCTCTCTCTCTCTCTCTCTCTCTCTCTCTTTGACAAATCCGCCATCTTTATATAGTCCCTGCCAAAATGTCATTCCGCTTGGGTCTTCCACGCACTCTCTCTCTCTCTCTCTCTCTCTCTCTCTCTCTCTCTTTTGCGGTGAAGTATCGAATTGAATAATTTCTCGTGGACCATTGCAAAGAGATGCAAAATCTGCAATGATTTTTCAGAAATGCATCTCCGAAGTAACGTCTTAAAAACGTTTTATAAACGCCATGAAAACAACATGGATACTGTGATTGCTTGAACGAATTTTCGGTTGCGTACCAAGTTGCTGCTGAAATTTTGAAGAGTTTCTAAAAATAGAGAAAGAAGACTTTAGCATGCCACTTGCAAAACACGTGGCTTGAAGTTCCACCGCTGATATACGCATATAATACTACTGTACTACTTTCGCCATGCAAACGTGAAACGACCCAAAAGTTCAAATTCACAAAGCCACAATTTGTTTTCTTCTTCTAAGAAACTGCTGCTGGAGAAATTGCAGAGTGTTAGCTTCTTTATTCATGAAGACCTGCCGTATGTGCGAGTACGTGAGGTCCATGCTGGAAAATCATGTGTGAAGAAAGCGCATGATTTCTTGAAATAAATCCGCCTCTTGTTCAAGTCTGCAGCAGCTGGGTTCATATTTTTCCAAGTCACGAATTTACTTCAGCTGTGCGTGGGAGGCTGTCAGACTTTACAGCAGGAGGTCACAATTTTTCCCTCTCAGCACCAATGTCAGGTCACGAAGAACCCGCTGTTTTAACGGTTTGTAATTTCATTGACGTACAAAGAAACATGGCACAACGGGAAAAATATGAAGTACAGTAGTTGAAAATACCCGTTCAATGATGAAAAGAAACAATTTATTCATCACGAGTTTCAAATCCTAATGCGTTTCGTAGAATCTGCGTTTTCTTCAGACCATGATGGTGCTGATGCTGCGATTTATTTGTTTTGATAAATATGCTGTATAATATTCTTATGACTGAACATGCTAATATTGGCGCAGTTATTGCCACGAGTTATCACCAAATTGATTTCTTGATTTAAAATTAATGCTGAAAATCGTAGTTCACTGAGTTGAACCACATGTTCCAAAATGACATGAAATACTGTGTGATACTCACAAAAAGAAACTGTTGCCTGGCGCAGTGAGTGGAAGTTGTGATTTATGAATGATTTTAAGCAACGAGGTTCGTGTTTTGAGATTTAACCAAAATTGTTTGAGGAATTACCCTTTTATAGAGGGATATTTCAGTGAAGGAGGAAAAAAGCTTCATCTGAAAGAGAAAACTCTTGTGCAATCAAAATAAGTCCTATTTCCTCTCAGGATATGGGTAGGACTCACTGAAATCCTATTTTTTCAATTTAATAATTTTTTTTAATTTTGTTGTTGTTCAGAATTCAACTCAAATTTACATGACTTTTCCATAAAATTCAATGATAGAAAGGAAAGAGAAAAAGTTTCCTCTGACGTTTCTGAACGAAAAGTGCGTCAAGTGGTTCATTAACAAAATACCTGTCAAGAAATAACACCAACCTCCGGTTTCCAACCGTTTAACCTCGTCATCAACGCTGATGGGAAGACGAGATGAGTGGAGAAGTAATGAGAATATTTAACGTTGTATAATACTGTACTATGGAGTGCACACGCAGCAGCACTGTGCAGTATAGAATTTCTAGATCATGGTGGCTAACGTACCTAGCCCACGCTTATGCATAATCGTCTAACCTTCTTTCCAAGCCATCAATAATAATCCCTGGCCCATTTATGTATACGAAATCCCAACCCCGGGTTGGTGATATTGCGTTAGACGAACTGCTGTAAGACACACTGCCTGTATATACTGTACATACACAGCAGTAAAGTACTGTACTTCAGCTAAGTTACGCGACGCCTCACTATATGTTGAGTTTTTCTTTAGTTCCTAACTGGACTGGATTCGAAGGATAATTTAATGTAGAGCCTCCTTAATTAACTCAGAGACTCCGCCTCCTCCTCAAATCTCGAAAAATAAAATTCGGCGAAACTTTTGCGATACTATTCCGGGGACGCCGAGAAACAGAGATTAAAGCAAAATTTAATCTGAAGTCTCTCAAAATGGTGAGTAACTATAATTCGGAAAAAAGTGTACAGTACAACTTCGCCTTCAAGTTCAGCATCCTGTCAATAATTCGCTTACCCAGAAGTTCAAGGCATATATTTTTGTAATTTAAATTTGAACTTACTGTAATTATTCCTTTTTCTCCACCAAGAGTACAGGTTTTTCTGACTAAACCCCCCTTGATCGGCATTTCCTTATTGGCTATACCAGATGCAATTGCACGAGAGAAATAAGCGACAACCGCAAATATTTCAGTGCGAGGGACTACGTTCACAAAATTGCAGTATTAATTTTTAAAAAACTGTTAATTGGGTCATTGAATATAATTTTTCAGAAAATCAGCTCCTCAGGCGTTAATACTGTACTGTATTGCGTTTTGTCGGAAATCGAAAGAAAGACAGTTTTTGTATAAATACTGAAGAAGATTACATACGCTTGTGCATCTGACGGCGTTCTTATTATATATTGTAGTATATACGGCATCCGCGACCCTACGTCCATAAAACACCAGTTATTATAACTGCGCAAGGCACAGCTGTTCCGAGATTTATAATTTCGCGACAGTTCCCAGAATATTTATAAATTTGAAAATAATACGCGGAAGAGCTAAGGACGTAGTAAAACTTTTCCTGAGCTAATTTGGCGGCTGTTTAACCGCGTGTGCGGGACGGGTATGAAGCAGAGTTTGAACGACAAGGGACAAACTTTTGCATTCAATATATGTGGTCATATGCCGAAGAAAAAAAAAAAGTCGAACGTCTCATTTTCTTTACCGTCTCCCCGTCTTTGTGAGAGGAAGCACGGGGACAAATTGAAAGACTCTCTCACAGAGAGGCAGCACTTCCATAAATAAATGAAATATTATATTTGAATCCGGCACTGTTAAAATAACACAGCATGATTGGCTGAATGTATGTATACTGTATATGGCTGTCTGGAAAGCAAAATAAACCAGGAGAATCATAAAAAATCTTATGATACTGTAGTTGAAAAAATAAGTGCAGGGACAGGAAGAACATCGACGTTTTTCAAAAGCTGTATGAATTTCTGAGCTTCTCCTATCTCAATTACAAGTACAGTATATAAATATAACTTTGGCAAAAAAAAATTGAATGGGCATACTCGCATCAAGACTGACTCGAAAGATGCTGATGGCCAAATTAATTTTGTTAAAATAACTCTTTTAGACTCTTTTTTCAAAAATCTGTGCGTTCAGTCAACTTCATGAGAGTCAAATAAGGTGATGATGAACTATGCTATTGAAGTACGTTTCATGCAATTGAAATTCAAAAATGAAGAGCTACCGAATGGAAGTTTGCAAAATGAACCGCGTATATGCTAGTCATTATATATTTCAACCTCGGATTTTTCGACATCAAGGAATTATTGGCGATGAAAATTGCTTCATAATCGTCAGTTCGGGTTTTTAAGATGTCAAAATTTTCGCGCATTTTTACATGAATTATGTCGCTGATTTTGCATTATCCTTCAGTATCAGAAGCATGATGAGAGTTGAAGCCTTCCGAACCTTTCCCCCTTTACCCAGATTTTGTGTTTGTGCAACCAGTACCCATGCAAAATTTTTAAAGAAACCGCAGTCTTTGCTGGATTTGCACACCACCATGCATGCAATCTGCTGTTCAGCTCATATGAAGCATATGATGCATGCAATATTTCACGAGTTGTTCGCAGTTTCTAAAAATCATTTTCACAATTTGTTTAGCAACAATGATTCATGCACCAGCAGTTTTATTGCATTTTGCTCATAATTTAAGTTTTTTTGTACACGTTAATGGTTAATCAAAAACCAAGCTGTACCCTCAGCAAGATCTTTCATCGTAACCGCCTGATATAGGGTCCATAACGGTGGTACCACTGATGGTTGTCAAACCATACGTTAAAAAAACCCCCGTTTGACGACATTATATTTTGTGCAGCGTGATGAAACGCATCGCTTAACCGCGATGTTGGAACGCATGCTCACGAAGAATCTCCAAAAAAGTAGATGATCCCTTTTGTTTTTCCAAATGAGGACTTGAAATAAATGCTATTATTTAGCGACGAACTCGGAGAAACCAAAAAATGGACATACAGTACTTTTTTCATTTTCCACAGCGTTATTTCATCGTTGTGAATGCCAAAAAAATCTAGCATGTTTTCGGCAGGCAAATTTCAAAATTCAGCGCTACGGCGCGACGCAGAGCAATACTGTATCCCCACCGCGGTTTATATACTGGATATACAGTATATGGGAGCCTTCACCTATACTGTATTCCCTGATGAGGCAACCTTCAGGGATTTGTCAGTCCCTTTGTAACCCTCTCGCACCTTCTTCCTCCAGGAAGTGGCATCAGAGGTGAAGGAAGGAAGAAAGCGAGAGAGAGAGAGATAGGCACTAAACGAAACCCGTGATAAATCGTCCGCAGCCCGGGGTGGCGCTAACTTGAACTGATGAAGCTTCGACAATCCATAACGGTGGTACCACTGATGGTTGTCAAACCATACGTTAAAAAAACCCCCGTTTGACGACATTATATTTTGTGCAGCGTGATGAAACGCATCGCTTAACCGCGATGTTGGAACGCATGCTCACAAAGAATCTCCAAAAAAGTAGATGATCCCTTTCGTTTTTCCACATGAGGACTTGAAATAAATGCTATTATTTAGCGACGAACTCGGAAAAACCAAAAAAAATGGACATATATTTTTCTTTTCCACAGCGTTATTTCATCGTTGTGAATACCAAAGAAAACATCAAGCACGTTTTCAGCAGGCAAATTTCAAAATTCAGCACTACGGCGCGACGCAGAGCAATACTGTATCCCCACCGCGGTTTATATACTGGATATATGGGAGCCTTCGCCTTCGGCTATACTGTACTGTATTCCCTGATGAGGCAACCTTCAGGGATTTGTCAGTCCTTTTGTAACCCTCTCGCACCTTCTTCCTTCAGGAAGTGGCATCAGAGGTGAAGGAAGGAAGAAAGCGAGAGAGAGAGAGAGATAGGCACTAAACGAAACCCGTGATAAATCGTCCGCAGCCCGGGGTGGCGCTAACTTGAACTGATGAAGCTTCGACAACAGGAAGTGGCATCAGAGGTGAAGGAAGGAAGAAAGCGAGAGAGAGAGAGATAGGCACTAAACGAAACCCGTGATAAATCGTCCGCAGCCCGGGGTGGCGCTAACTTGAACTGATGAAGCTTCGACAGCCCGTCTTTCTGCGGCTGCCGTCCCCGAGGAATCCACTGCTACCCTTCCTACTTATTTTGTTTTTTTACGGAGAAGAAGATGTGTACAGTATAATGTTTTTATATTTACAAATATATAATATATTTTTTCTCTCGCCGAAAGAGTTTTTCGCTCTCGCGGAAAAGTGGTTAACTTAATCGCTCTACCGCGAAAAAGTTCGTCTCGCGGCGGCGGCAGCATTAGGGGCAATAAGCAACAGTCCGGAGACGACGATCCATCATTCTGGTCCTTCATCGCCGCCCTGAACATCCTTATACAATATATACATTTACAGGGTGGGCCAAAAAATGTGAGCCAATTTTTCTTAAACTTTAAATAGCTCGGTATAGCAAATTGAGCTGTGGCAATGAAAAAAGCACAAAATGAAAGCTTGTTCAATTCTCTTTCAAATGGTACGTAGTTTTATGATCTCAAGTGCCATAGAATGGTCACTAGAACCATTTGAATGAAAAGTTTACCCAAAAGAATTTGTCAGGAAATTTTTTTCAGTAAGCTGCCGTTCTGCAGAGCTTTTTGCATGAATAAAGGAAATTTCAGGATGCAATAAGTTTAACCAGGAAACTTCATGTTGTGTTGGAGAGCCTGCGCATTTTCCCAAAATTCAGAAGGAGGTGGTGAGAAGGGGGAGGGATTGGCAAGGCAAGGTAGGATGCTGCAAAGCTTGCATTGCGCTGTCCTCACAGTTCCCATCAGTGACCCACTGCATGCACATTTTTTCCTGGATGACTAGGTTGATCAAAATTAGTTCACTCAAAAGCAGATCAATTTAAAAACATTTTCACTTAAAATCAGTTTCTGCAATCCAGTCATATCCAGAAAAAAAGGAGTGCATGCAGTGGGTCACTGGGAGCCACATGAGGGCAGTGCCCAGCAGCATGCATGCCAGACGAGCCCCACAGCATGACAGCATCCTATCTTGCCAATTTCCTTCCCCCTTCTCACCACTTCATTCTGAATTTTCGGAACATGTGCAGGCTCTTCCAGACAGCATGAAGTTTTCTGGTTAACTTATTGCATCCTGCATTTCCTTTATTCATGCGCAAAAAGCTCTCCAGAACAACAGCTTACAGTGGAAAAAATTCCTTACAACTTTTTTGGGGGAATTTTTTCATTTGAATGGTTCTTGTAGGCATTCTGCGGCACTTGGGACCATAAAACTACATACCATTTGAAAGAGAATTGAACAAGCATTCATTTGGTGCTTCGTTCATTGCCACAACTCAATTTGATACTGAGCTATTTCAAGTAAAAAATCAGTTCACTTTTTTTTTGGCCCATCCTGTTTATCCACTGCGCCAACGGTGCAGGGAAGGGCAGAACCTTGGGGAATAATTGTCTTTACTTTGGGAGTTTGGGTGGATACTTCACTTTTTTCAAGACCGCTTTCTTCCTTATATTGTAATGTATATATTTTCGGAGATGGCTTTGTCTCATGATGGTTCATTCGTGCTGCATCACCTGCTGCCTTTCTCAGATTTTCTCCCGGTTTAATTCTGTTTACATAAGAACTTGATTCGTGAAAAAAAGAGGGAATTGCGCGCTATCGTGTTCCTCTCCTATAGATACATGCAATTTCTGATGAGAAAAAATGACCTACGCAGAAAAGTGATCAAATCCTGTTACACGGTCGTTGAGGAAAATTCGAATTTAATAAGGAAGGCGAAAAAAAAAGTGGCTTATAGAATTAGAGAGATAAATTTCGAAAACGATTTTATGCATACACCTGAAATATCACGTTGATTTCGAGTACAGTATATCCGTTCGTTCTGGAACAGCAATGTCTAAATAATACACAAGTATTTAAATTATATGGATAATGCATACAATTTTGTTTTACCCAGTGAACGTCTCAATAATGCAGTACTTTCCGATGAGTCGACAGTTGAATGCAGGCACAATTTGTAAGACAAGCCTTTTTTTTTTAGATTTCCTGGAGTTTGTTTCGGCAAGGGACACTTCGTGACCATTGTTCACAAAAATGCCACAATAGCTCATCCAAATTTAGTTTCAAGACTCGCACTTTCCACCCACGGAACTCATCATTTATCCCGGTCGCTCTTTTTTGTTTTTCTTCTTTGCAGGAGTGGTCGTTGGCGTGTTCCTGGTGTGCTGGGTGCCATTCTTCTGCGCAAACATCGCCGAGGCGTTCTGCAAATGCGTGCCCAAAACGACTTTCCAGGCGCTCACTTGGCTCGGCTACTGCAACTCCTCCCTCAACCCGGTCATCTACTCCATCTTCAACACAGAGTTCCGCTACGCCTTCCACAAGATCATCGCGCACAAGTGTCCCTGGTTGTTGTGTCGGTGTTGCGGGGCGTGTTGCCCCGACCGGAGCGGGAAACGGATCAACGGGAACGATGGGTCGCCGGCGCCGCTTCGGCGACTCCCGCGGCGCTACGGCGGCTCTCAGGCGGAGATCGCGAGCAGTCGGTACAGCCTCAACGTCGAGGTGAACGGGTTGTCGCTCGTGACGCGGAACAACGACGGCATGGCCGCCGTGGGGACGCCGAACGGCAATAACAGCAA
>CAJPEX010000816.1:53229-79330 GCA_905338405.1 Notodromas monacha
AAGAGTTTTTCGCTCTCGCGGAAAAGTGGTTAACTTAATCGCTCTACCGCGAAAAAGTTCGTCTCGCGGCGGCGGCAGCATTAGGGGCAATAAGCAACAGTCCGGAGACGACGATCCATCATTCTGGTCCTTCATCGCCGCCCTGAACATCCTTATACAATATATACATTTACAGGGTGGGCCAAAAAATGTGAGCCAATTTTTCTTAAACTTTAAATAGCTCGGTATAGCAAATTGAGCTGTGGCAATGAAAAAAGCACAAAATGAAAGCTTGTTCAATTCTCTTTCAAATGGTACGTAGTTTTATGATCTCAAGTGCCATAGAATGGTCACTAGAACCATTTGAATGAAAAGTTTACCCAAAAGAATTTGTCAGGAAATTTTTTTCAGTAAGCTGCCGTTCTGCAGAGCTTTTTGCATGAATAAAGGAAATTTCAGGATGCAATAAGTTTAACCAGGAAACTTCATGTTGTGTTGGAGAGCCTGCGCATTTTCCCAAAATTCAGAAGGAGGTGGTGAGAAGGGGGAGGGATTGGCAAGGCAAGGTAGGATGCTGCAAAGCTTGCATTGCGCTGTCCTCACAGTTCCCATCAGTGACCCACTGCATGCACATTTTTTCCTGGATGACTAGGTTGATCAAAATTAGTTCACTCAAAAGCAGATCAATTTAAAAACATTTTCACTTAAAATCAGTTTCTGCAATCCAGTCATATCCAGAAAAAAAGAAGTGCATGCAGTGGGTCACTGGGAGCCACATGAGGGCAGTGCCCAGCAGCATGCATGCCAGACAGGAGCCCCACAGCATGACAGCATCCTATCTTGCCAATTTCCATCCCCCTTCTCACCCCCTCCTTCTGAATTTTGGGAACATCTGCAGGCTCTTCCAGACAGCATGAAGTTTTCTGGTTAACTTATTGCATCCTGCATTTCCTTTATTCATGCAAAAAGCTTTCCAGAACAACAGCTTACAGTGGGAAAAATTCCTTACAACTTTTTTGGGGGAATTTTTTCATTTGAATGGTTTTTGTAGGCATTCTGCGGCACTTGGGACCATAAAACTACATACCATTTGAAAGAGAATTGAACAAGCATTCATTTGGTGCTTTGTTCATTGCCACAACTCAATTTGATACTGAGCTATTTCAAGTAAAAAATCAGTTCACTTTTTTTTTGCCCATCCTGTTTATCCACTGCGCCAACGGTGCAGGGTAAGGGCAGAACCTTGGGGAATAATTGTCTTTACTTTGGGAGTTTGGGTGGATACTTCACTTTTTTCAAGACCGCTTTCTTCCTTATACTGTATTATAATGTATATATTTTCGGAGATGGCTTTGTCTCATGATGGTTCATTCGTGCTGCATCACCTGCTGCCTTTCTCAGATTTTATCCCGGTTTATTCTGTATATATAAGAACTTGATTCGTGAAAAAAAGAGAAAATTGCGCGCAATCGTGTGTTCCTTCTCATTCCTCTCCTACAGATACATGCAATTTCTGATGAGAAAAAAATGACCTACGCAGAAAAGTGATCAAATCCGGTTACACGGTCGTTAAGGAAAATTATAATTTAATAAGGAAGGCGAAAATAAGAGGCTTATATAGAATAAAAGAGATCGATTTCGAAAATGATTTTATGCATATACGTACCTGAAATATCACGTTGATTTCGTGTATATCCGTCCGTTCTGGAACAGCAATGTCTAAATAATACACAAGTATTTAAATTATATGGATAATGCATACAATTTTGTTTTACCCAGTGAACGTCTCAATAATGCAGTACTTTCCAATGAGTCGACAGTTGAATGCAGGCACAATTTGTAAGACAAGCCTTTTTTTTTTAGATTTCCTGGAGTTTGTTTCGGCAAGGGACACTTCGTGACCATTGTTCACAAAAAGGCCACAATAGCTCATTCAAATTTAGTTTCAAGACTCGCACTTTCCACCCACGGAACTCATCATTTATCCCGGTCGCTCTTTTTTTTTTTTTTTATTCCTTGCAGGGGTGGTCGTTGGCGTGTTCCTGGTGTGCTGGGTGCCATTCTTCTGCGCAAACATCGCCGAGGCGTTCTGCAAGTGCGTGCCCAAGACGACTTTCCAGGCGCTCACTTGGCTCGGCTACTGCAACTCCTCCCTCAACCCGGTCATCTACTCCATCTTCAACACAGAGTTCCGCTACGCCTTCCACAAGATCATCGCGCACAAGTGTCCCTGGTTGTTGTGTCGGTGTTGCGGGGCGTGTTGCCCCGACCGGAGCGGGAAACGGATCAACGGGAACGATGGGTCGCCGGCGCCGCTTCGGCGACTCCCGCGGCGCTACGGCGGCTCTCAGGCGGAGATCGCGAGCAGTCGGTACAGCCTCAACGTCGAGGTGAACGGGTTGTCGCTCGTGACGCGGAACAACGACGGCATGGCCGCCGTGGGGACGCCGAACGGCAATAACAGCAATGGGAGGTCGATGACGAACTTGGTGATGCCCATCATGCAGTGTCGGTCCACCATGGTGTAGTGCAGTGGAGTGGCGACGGATTTTTACACCTAGAATTTTTGTCTCGGCCCCATGCTTCCAAATAAACATTGCGGCGGGAAGTAAATTGAGGTGAATATTGACCCTCAGGCTTCATATCAAAAAAAGCTGTTCATTAAAGTTCTGCAAATATCTTTTCTTCTTTTATAAACACAGAAAAAATTACCGTATTCACTGGAGTACCATGCGAACTTTTTTTGGAATCAATAAAGGAAAAAAGAGGGTGTGCGTAATGAGCAGGTTAACAATTTTCCACAATTTTTATAAGTTTTGGTGCTCAAAATGACAAAATGATTAATTATTTAAAATATTTCACCAAAGAATTATTTTTAATGAAAACACTGCAAAATTAATTCAATTTGGGTTCAATATAAGTCAAAATTTTGATACATTTCCTTTTCAAGATTTCGCCCTTTTTAGTCAATGAACATGAAGTGCGTGTCATGGTCGTGGATAGGATTTTATCCAAATTTCAGGACCAAAAAACCAGATTCGAATCTTAATCAAGGGCGTGTGGTACTTGAGTAGATAAGGTAATTCACGATTCCACAGCAGTGTACCTCCGAAACACATCGATTACCAAATTTTTGCAAATGTTCATAGCCAAAAGGCAATTAATTTCATAGTACTGTACTTTCACTTTTTTCCAAAAAAATAATGGGGATATAGGAGACAGTACATTAATATCGATTTGCTTATCAGGAAAATTTCCCTCACGTATGAAGTAAAACACAAGTTTAAATTCGAAATTCATGCTCAAAAGTCTGCAGTTCCGGAAAAACTTGACAACCAAAGCCTGTCAAAGCCTCTCTATACCCTCGTTCTGAGTATACAATACAGTACTAAAGCAGAAGTTGAATTCGTTAAAAATATGGAAGTGGGATAACCTTCGTAAAACTTAACAATCATGCCGGACGTCTCATATGATCTATGCAAATTTCATTTTCAGTTTTGCACTTCTTTAAATAAGACGTTAGTAGAACAATTTTTGCCGAACAAGAAAGATCCTCGCTAGACCTCGCACTCCAAGTCGTGAAACGCGTGTGCATCAAACATTGCTGCCTGACAATTGATCAATCGTTACCCATGCCAGTGTGAATTTTATGAAGTCTAGTCAAAAAAACCGTAACGTTAGTACATTACCTGAAGGAAATGTCTTCACGGAGAGAAAATCGAGTGAAGCGAACAATTTTGGTCTTTTTCTCGTGAAGGCTCGCCATCAGAATCGCTTGTGATTTTGTTGTAGAATATCAAGCCAGAGGTTACCCTGCAACCCTGTGAACGTTATTTTTTCGAGAGGTGGAGGATATGGTAGAAACTCAGTTGGAATCATTGATTTGAAAATCCTTCAACTAAAATGTTGATACATTTCAACAAGGATTATATCATAGTGATATTTTTAATGATGAAAATGGTGGCAGTTTTCCCCACAAAAAAGTTCCTTTCGGCTGAGGATTAACTTCGTTATGATGCATTCATCGAAACTTCGCACAATCCGGAACAGTCGGTTCTTTTTCAGGCAAAGATTATATCCGACATCGTCTGTCGATCATAAAATCTAAGTATTTTGTGCGATAAAATTTGAAGTCTTCCTGGGATCCGTATAAAAAAAAATCAAAAATTCTATTTTCTGCGTAGAATTGCGTCGTTTGATGGCGAATTCGTTGATTCTGGAAGACATAAGCGGATGGACAAGATTGTTTGAGAAATTGGGTCCGGCGCTATTTCCCCCCTCTTTTTTTCATCTTGTTGATCTGTGGCTACGAAAAGAACGGTTTCTCGTGAAGTTATAAGTCTTGATGAAAATGCTATTGATAAAATTCGCATGTCCTCGGATCTCTTGTGTTCGTGATCTCCATTCGTTTCTCGCTTCGAAAGAAGCAAAAGAGACGTCGCGGTGGCTCGGAAGAATAAAGCACACGAACGTGGTTGGTTTCCAACAAACGAAGAACTTGTTTCCTAGTACCGTTTCTCCGAAAGAAGACCAAGCACAGGATGAACACGACTAATCATGGCAATCGAAAGATCACGAGACTGAGCCAACGGAAAGGCTTCCTTGACGAGGAACATCTTCTTCCAGTACTCGGATATTCTTTTGTTCGGCAAGTAGCTTCTCGAGGAAATCGGAAGCAGATTCAACTTCTCCTGCTTTAACGGATAGTTTCTCCTGCATAGAAATAAATTGCATCAGTGATACTGAAACTCACAGACTTCCAAAAAAGCATACTAAGAAGGGAAAAGTACAATCGATGCTTTGCAATCTTTCCAGAGTTACACAATAAAGTAGAATACCATTTACGTCATCTTCTTATTTTCAGGAATCCAGATGATCGTTAAGAAATTCGATTCAGCTCGATTTCTAGGGGGAACAAAATGGCATGCATAATTTCAACTCGAACAGTTTCATATCATTGATTTAATAATCACTAATTAACATTCTGATCAGCGGGGATGTCGTCAATATTCCTCGACCATGATAATTCTCAAATCAAGCATTGTATTTCATAACAATTAAAGTACTATTCGATTATTCGGACAGAGCAACAAGTCCTTAGCCAGAAGATGATAAATTTTGTGAGATTNATGGGCTATGTCACGATTTTTTGTTTCAAACCCGAACACACCTAATCTCAGGGGTCGCGTCTAAATGGGACAAAACTCGTACATTACAATTATATGCAGCGATCACAGAGAATAGATTATGCCCTGCAGAACAGTGGGTCTTTCTCACAAAAGAAAAAAAAAAGCGACTTACACTTGGAAATTCCACTACATTCAAGGCAGGATCAGTGTGAGTGAAGGGATTCCATACTCCTTGAATGGATGGCGTATCAGTATACCATTGCTTCCTCAAACGTACCATTTGCTCTCCCGACTTGGTACGCATCAATTCTATCCACCGATGAACTTCTTCTCGATCCATGCTATGCAGTGAAATACTCCTTGAATGGATGGCGTATCAGTATACCATTGCTTCCTCAAACGTACCATTTGCTCTCCCGACTTGGTACGCATCAATTCTATCCACCGATGAACTTCTTCTCGATCCATGCTATGCAGTGATAACCAGTGGTGCTCCCCATTCACTAGAAAATAATAGAAATACGGTATAAAACACAACGCAATGCACTGATGTACAGTGCTTGAATCCGAAAACCCAGCGCAGAGAAAACGGGAGAGAATATATAATTCCAACTTAGATTACAAATCAAAGCCTCTTCTAAAGTTTTGGAAACATACTTCAAAATGCCTGCAGTAGATGAGCACTTATTTCATATTGATCATTCGAAAACGACGAACAGAAATTACGAACAGATCCTTTCTGATGAAAATTCGGCTCGAACAAAGTTTTCGCACGGTTGGAATCTGCTCGTCCTTATTTACCACCGGAAGGGAAGAAATGTTGGGATCTCCTCGGTAGAAACTTACGAAACTCAGCTTTCAACACAGGGGATCTGTGTCGACGAGGCTTAACGTACATCACCACTCCCGGGTTCCGGCGAGCAAAGTTTAGGAGATCCTGTTCGATGAAGTCGCTACAAGAATAGAGAACGTGTGAGTTGCACAAGAACTCCCGTGACACTAATGCGAACGAGGCTTAACGTACATCACCACTCCCGGGTTCCGGCGAGCAAAGTTTAGGAGATCCTGTTCGATGAAGTCGCTACAAGAATAGAGAACGTGTGAGTTGCACAAGAACTCCCGTGACACTAATGCGACTCTCGACACTTCGGACACATGTTCAACACATATGCAATAAAGAGAAATATCGAGCAGAATATTTCTTTCAACAATAAGTCGAGAATAAATCGTGTGAAAAATTTCTGAAAAACTATTTGATTACGCTTTTTTCTACTGGGTACACATAGATACTGTGCTCTGCAGCGAGAGCTTGAAAATCACATAAAAATTCTTACATAGTTTATCCAAATCAAATTTTTTTTCGTACGATTAGATTTCACCTGCAGTCATGAAGTCATTTTAATTTTAGTCACCTCAAGATTCGTCGGATTCCATTTTTCGCAAAGGATGATCATCGCAGCTTACAAGAGTTTATCACGGTTAATGTGAAACATTGGCAAAATTATACAAGTTTCTGCTTCTATTTCTATGCTTTGAAGTTTAAAAATTTCCCTCCTCCGCTTCTTCAAAAACTTTACGACTAATTTTGATGCATAGTATTTTTTTGCAGGTTTTTCTAGATTTTTAAAAGCTTTATGCCTGCTGAAAATGATGACTATTTCAGGCTCCCTGAAGAAGTGATTCAAAGACCGATGAATTCAAGTAGAATTTGAATATAAAATAATGAATTATAAAAATGACCAATATTTTTTTAAATGCGTTTTGAACGATTAGAACGGAACTTACCGGACTCCACGACTTCCACCATGTTCCTTGCAAAATTTCAAAGTCAGACGCTGCAATTGGCACACAAACCGACCGACACCATTATACAAGGGCGCTTTCAAATACCCACTTTTCAAAATCGGTCCGGAACTAGTCATTGCAATATGGTCTGAAAAAAATATTAAAATAAATCCAACTTGTTCAAAGCGAGAACATTTAAGTACAGCATAAAAATTTTCAATATTCTTTCATAGGATTTGGAAAGTTTTCTTCATCAACATTTGCGGCCCTCACAGTTCATTCCCGAAGTAGTTTCTCTTTTGCCCTCATCTGCGTGTTACTACCAGAAAGTGTCTACTCACAGTCATCACAGCTACACTATAAAACGGGTTCAACCCATTACCAAACAAAAATTTCTCTCACGAGGTGACGAAAGGTGCTGCATTTGGAATGTTTCAAATCCTTCATCGACAAAAAACTTTTTTGAATACCATCATAATTAAAAGATTCCCCGAAGAACAACGGGGAATTTTGGGCGGAAAACAATTAAAGCAAGCTCACAATGATTGGCACAAAATAAAAAAAATTTGTTCGCTGAGGACGTGTCCTCAAATCGCGAAAAAGAGGATGATGATGAAGATTAGAAAACCTGTCAATCCACTGATGGCCAACCATTGACGACGTTCTGTAAAGAAAAAAATACGTTATAAATTGCGAAAAATTATTGCATCGCTGTTCGAAAATCAATGATACACGTGAGATTAAACAGGACGATGCGTTTCAATTACAGGAAACGTTTCATTTGAGATTTCGGGCTCTGTTCGGTAGAAGCGGAACTCCGAAATTTGAAGTTTCCAAGTAAGAAGAGTTCGTAGAGACGCATAAAATTTGAAACTTGCCTGTAGATAAGCCAAGGAGTTTGGCAACCTTTTGAGAAGCAATATCAAGTTTTGACTTGGCTCTTCCAGCATCTTCGTTCATATCGTCAATGATTCTGAGAAAAAAAAAATGTTGAATCAAAGAATTCAGCTAACTCTCTGCTGGGGACATAGGAGGGTGGGTTAATCAGTTTCGCAAACCCTGGGCTTCCTTCAGATAGTAAATAAAAATGAACGAAATTTTAACTGGGTAAATTCCTGACAATCACGTTTCCAATTTATGCGCATCCAAGTTGAATTGAAAGGAAGACCATACACCCGATCACCGTGAAAAGATACGGTTTACTTTTTCAACTTGCTTGTTCATAGAATTCCAAAATATTTCAATTGCTATCAAATATTTTGAATAATTAAAAAACCCACTTAATGACCATGCCCAAGGTCGGACGTACACCTGGGCATGGTTCGGATTATGGAACAAACAGTATTTCTGATCTCAGGAATTTCTGGTGATGAATATTTCCCGACGTTGCAATCGTTGGATAAGAAGTTTATCAATTCACAGCTGAAATTGGAGAAATTCTTTCGCAAATGAACGCGGCTTTGCTTTGAATTTTGGTATTTATTCCACATTAGATCAGGAGGACTCTGAAAAATGCATTTCAATGGCTATGAAATTAATTTGAAGGTGCTGTGCTGCATTGAAAAGACATTCCAACTCGCCTTCGTACTTTGAGAACTACTGAATAGATTCGACACGGCTGTATACGAGGGGAACAACAACTTCTGTGTTGGACTCACATGGCTTGATCGTCGATTTCCACAGCAATTCGATTCGAAACATCTTTCAAACTGTCGACTGACTGCGAAATCTTGCCCAGCTGCTCCTCCTGGTGAGCTTCATGCCGTGCTCTATACTGACGAAACAACTCTGGGTCCGTTACATCGTCCTCGACTGATCCAAACGTGGAATCGGACGTCCCAGCACCAAGAAGAGGCTAAAATTTGTTTTAAAAAAATAGTAAAATGCCAGATGATCGTAATATCGTAATATTTTTATCGTAATATTCAAAATATCTTTCTGATAAAATACAGCATGAAGAAATAATTATTTCGGGACATTTCTTTCGTAGGAAGAAAAATACTAATTTTATACAGCACGAAGGTGCATCCTAATCATGTGAGTTAACACAAAAGATTAGAACAGTGTTCCGCAGCCCGGGTCCACGGGCCGGCCCTGGTTCGCAGAAATTTTTGCTCTCAGGAAATTTTCATCAGCATACCAAATTTCTCAAAAGTTTCAATGAAGTCTATTGTCTTTATCTGTAATTTCTGAAAGACCACGGCAGTTGAAATTTTCGGATGAAAAATAAAAGTTGTCTTTTCTCCTCATAACGCTTCAGACAAATTTTCATTCTGAGAAACCTTTTTTAAAGCTCAACTTTTCCATTTTCTTCTCAAGACATTCTATTACAGCTGCTTCATGGGTCCTCAATCTAATCTTCGCAAAAACTTTTCAAATACCTATCATACAGTCTTTCAAAGAAAACATTTTTGAGACTGCAAAATTTTCATGAAACTTTGCCGGTCCGCAGAATTTTTTCGTGGAAATTTGCCAGTCCGCAAAATTGTTTATAGAAGTTGTTGGTCCGCGGGCCCGGAAAGGTTGGGGAACACTGGGTTAGAATACCGTACATAGAGACCCAGGCTTCAATTAAAAAGGGCTAAACTTGAACAGTACAATATTAGCGGGAGATAAACAAAGCAACCTGTACATTTGCACTCGAGATTCCGAATTTCCTTTGATCGATATACTATCGTCGCCCTTATCTGACAGCACATTGACATTAGCGCAATTGCACAAATGTGAATATATTATTAGCTCAGGGGATTTTAAAATGAAGATCTGTCGAGTAACTTTCGGAGCATTCGAATACTGTATCTGATATTCAATGTACTCGGAAAAAGGTACCCAGACATTAGCCTCCTTATTCGGAATTCCACAAGATAATCGGATTCGTAAATTATACAAAACTTTTGTCAAATGAAATAAATTTTAAAAAATTAATCACTGTTACTTCGCAACATACATTCTGAACTTTAGCTAATCGATAAATAATCGGATTTCCAAAAATGGCCTTAAATCACACTTTCAAAGCTGAAGAAGAATCTTTCCATTCAGCCTAATTGTTTCAATGAACGGAAAGCGAAGAAGTCGGCCACTTTCCAAGCAGAAGTCCCTGTTCGGTTCGTGCGTAACCAAGATTGGACCATGAAACTCCTGTCTTCTTTTCTCCCACATGTAATTACTCCCCGATCATCAGGTGAGTCCCGCGGATACATTAAGAACCGGAAGCAAGGAAATGAAAAAATTCAAGTGCACCGGCAGTGAAGAAAAAACGCCGTTGGCCAGCGAGGATCTACGTGTCCACGGGTGAATACATTATTAAATTCGTTCTATGTTACATGAAAAACACAACATGTTCAGTACTGTATCTAATGAACAATTCAAGAATTTAATAATCACAGCATCCATCCATATGACGAACCATTCATAGCCAATAGAAAATTGTTCGATTTAAATTTGTTTCTCCCGTACAATACCTTCAGATTTTTTCAACCTCGTTTTTCTTACAATCTTTAATAACCCAGGAAGTAAGAAATTAATAAAAAGATCAGATGCTACTTATACAGTATGCTAATGAAAGGAAATTTGATTTCTAGTAAAGTACTCGAATGAGAACAAATTTATGTTGAATACAATACAGTACTTGATTTTGTGCGTCGAAGAATGAGCATTTTAATGACAACTCTTCCGTCAAAAATTAATTCAACATAGTTCTCTGAGATAATGAGTAACAAGCTTCGTAAAATTACAATGCTTATACAGTATTTGAATGATTTAATCACTGCAATACAGTACTCACATTTTCGTGGGATTATAGAAGCAAAATAGATTTTATACATCAGAATGCTTTAAATTTGGAAATAAATTCCTCTCCCATCAAATACTGTACTGTAATGCCTTCCATCCACCATTTTCTGCCACGTATTTTCATTAGGCTTGAAAACAAATCCTAATCAACTCACCTTCCTGGTTCTAATTAAAACGTAACTCCCTTGGCCCAACTTTTCCTGTTAAGTAAAAAAAATAACATCTATAACGTGAATATGTGGTATAAAATGCGTTTATACCGAAGGAGACTTGAAGGTTTCAGTTTCAATAGAAGCGTACAAAATCCAAAAACCTTTATTTTTTCAATTAAATTGTCCATTCTATTCAAGGAATGTATCTTCGTCTATTCATAATCCCAAATCTCAAAAATCAATACTCAAAGGGTAAAGATAAAAATTGGAAAATACTGCAAGGAAAACGGATGCATGACCATCAAATATAGAAAGACAAGAGCTGGAAGAGAAGTTTCATTTATTTCTTGTAGTCTTATGGGCATCAGGTTTTCAGATCAAGCGTTTCGTGACACGCAAACAAACGATAAATCCGTCTCACAACAGGAAATACTGTACTTCGAACTTTTTCTAAATCAATCTTTCTGAACTTCAACTGTCGTCCTCGTACATCACGTGGAAGATATTGTTTCCGATTAAAAACGTGGAATTTTCCTTCAAGAAGAAGCGCTCGGGTTTAACGTGAAATGCATTACAGTCCAGTACTTGGGATAGGCAGTACCAGGGTTAATCTGAAAATGTTTTCCCCTTGCTCCCATCGTTGCGTCTCGTTGGACGGATGGATAAAGGTTTTAAAGTTTGGTGAGTTGCAATAGATTATTTATGAAAGATGATTCCGATTTTTTTGCTTGCCAGGTTGAAAGAAATTTAAACGAGATTCAAAAGTGCACCGCAGTACCTTCCTGAATACGTCTCCAACTTACTAGTGGTCAGTTTTTGTTCAACTGAATGCAAAAACTGTACTTCGATATTTGTCCAGGTCTTGATTTTGGCAAAAATTCTATATTACTGTATACGGTATTTTTTCCTGTGTTGGATGAATGTTTCCAAAATAGCGTTCTTTCTGCGTCTGTTATATTAGGAGCAAATATCGAAAAATTATCGTCTACTGTGGCACACAGAAGGTCCTCCCCCTCCGAAATGTGGCCCTTGTCCGCAAAAAAAAAGTGCGTTCATGTGGCCCTTCGCCAAATCTGAGTTGGGCAGCCCTGCAGTACAAATCATGCCAATCATTAATGAATAATTTCGCCTGCCACTGGTTAAAAAGGCCCTGATCTCTGAGCAATTTGGGTACTCTGACAAGTTCCATTTCATGTAATGTATTTACAGTACTTGAGTACCAACACACACCCTAAAGTAAGACACACGTCCCAAATTTTTTTCACCTTAAAATTCTTATGATATCCCACCCCAACGTAAGACGCAACCCCATTTTTTTGTGATTGAAAATTTTCAACATTTCAAAATTACGATATACAGTACCTTATTTACTTGAGTACCACACACCTTTGAGTAAGGCGCGCACAGGGGTTTCTCAGTTGAAAATTTTGCAAAAATCTTATCCCCAAGTAAGACGCGCACCCCAATTTTTAGTGAATCTAAAACCATAAAATTTCAAAAATAAAAACGAAAATTTTGACTTCAGGCATGAATTGAACAAAAATCTAATCAATTTTCAACTTTTTCAGTACAAACATGTTTTCTTCTTATATTTGTTCCAAATTTCTCCATTATTAAGTATAATGCACACATAACTTCCTAAAACTTCTTGAAAATTTTGTAATTGCTTATGACATGCACCCCTTTTTTTCTTCTGAAATTTGGGACAAAAGGTGCGCGTGGTACTCGAGTAAATACGGTATACCAGATTCCAAATTCGGACATGAATTTAGCCTGAATTCAATTAAATTTTTTTTTTCTACTTACTTCAAAAAATGTTTTAAAAAAATTAAAAATGTCCCATTAAATGCAATTGTGACGCACACCAACACTTCCACCATTCTTCGGAAAATCTATCCCAACCTATGACGCACGCCCATTTGTTTCCTGGCCATTTCGAGAAAAAGGTGCGCCTGGTACTTCAGTAAAACATGGTGAACGACAAAACTTTCGGAACCATGGCTAGTAGGTACAATATATACTGTACGTACCCTTCGGGGTGAAACCGGATCAGGTTCGGCCGTGGGAAGTCTCACAAAGCCCATCCTCTCCTTCATGTCTTCCACTTCCTTCCGGGAGTCGGCGACGAACCTCTTGCGCGCGTCCGCACCAGCACTGCCACTGACAATGGCCTTGAACTTGCCGGTGTTGCTGCTGCCGCTGCTCTTGTCCAGCAAACGTGGAGGGTTCGACGAAGCACGAATAGTGTCGTTAAGGAGATAAAACACGGCGCAAAGCACCCACAAAATGAGCAACGGCAAAGGCACGAAGTTCGTTCCGGTTTCGGGACACGGCGCAGAGCCGAACGAAGACTCAAGCCATTGCGCACTTCCTCCCTCCATTAGCTTTGTCGCGGGTTTCGAACTTGCCTTGCCGTCTTTACTTATTTCTCCCGTCTTTACTCAAACTGTGTACAGTATTCGGTATTTGTCGGGAATGGTTTCCCCCCTTCACTCTCTACCGGCAATTTCGTTTTCACGCACGATTTCGAAGCTGACCGAGCGTGGATTGGAAATCAATTCCCCGCGGTTTGCTCGTGCTCACATGGTGAAGAATTCGACTTGGAACGTTTCCACTAAGACCAGAAACGAAGCCGACTAAAACCATCGACGGAGAAAGGCGGTTTCAGTGCGATAAACGAGATTTTTCGGATACGATTGAATGTTCAAACGGGTCACGAAATTTGAAAATCGCCGAACATGAATGCGCAACGACAACTCGTTATTACCATTGAAGAACAGGATCTTTTCCGCGTTCAAAATCAATATTGCAAAAGGAATTATCGCGCACTTCTAAGCACAAGAGCAACAAGCATGCCATGTTCGACAAGATTGGTTTTAAAAGAATCGGCAGGCTTACTGAAAATCACAATATCTCGCTCTTAATGCAAGACACACTACACTACTACAGCATACTGCATGTGGTTTGAAGCCCAAAACGCGAAGCTACTTCGGACAGCAGATTAAGATATAAACTGTAAAATTTGCAAAGCATGTTTACTTTGGAAAGAAAAGCGAAACTTCGACACAAATCTAAAAAGAAAAAGATTGCGCTTGGTCTGTGATTTCTACACCAACAGTTTCCTCTTCTCAGAACGATTATCTTTGGAATGATGATCAATAGATTACGAACGAAACAATGCTTGCGTTTTCCTATCGTACATCTATCAATTGTTTCTTCCATCTTTCAAATCCAAGTCAGCTGCTAAGACATCTCGAAACTGTTTCTCAAATCGGTCAGATGGATAATTCAAGTATACTGGGGCCACGAGTCGCAGATGTAATTAGTGCTTGGATATTGTCTCTATGTTGGAACAACTACAGGTCAGATCACGTTTTTCCTCACACTTCAATGTGAATAATGTACAGTACTTTATATTTAATCGGTTCTCCTTATTGAACAAACAATTACAAAAAATTACCCCAAAATTTTGAATGAAAATGGTTTTTCTCAACTTCAAGATAAAGAAAATAACTGCTCAGAAGAAAGCCACTCACAGAATCTGACCTTTTGGCTTGAAGAAAAGCCAAAAAAAAACAAAAAAAAAAACAAGCACAAGTCTTCCTATACTATGCACAGATGATGTAAATAACTCTGAAAAAAGAAGCACAAAATTAGCATGCTTTGGATTACGAATTACAATGATTATTATTCTTAGTTCTTGTGAATAAAAAAAAAAGCTACACTCGCTCAAAAGACCTCAAAATTCTGAAAAATTAAATGTTTTCGATTTATTTAGAAATGTTGAAATATCCGTATTTCAAAATATTTTCCAGAAATGGGGCAGATTTTCACATTTTCAAGTGTTCGCATTTCGTCCCCAGCATATAGGACGCACCTCAGTCTGTGAAAAAAAAAAAACCGGTAATAAAATACTGTAAATCCACAACACTCACCTCCACATAAGGAATAATAATTCAATTCATCTTCATCTATCAAAGCAAGCGTTCAAATGAAAAAATCCCCGGAAGTTTGGAGACGAGAACAGGACAATTGCCTGCACGCATTAGTGATAATTTAAAAACTGTGGGTTGAATAAAAGAAATAATAATGAAAAAAAACCGCGGGGGAAAGAAAACGCGATACTGCGCAGCATCACACGCAGGTGGACGCTCTCACGTAAAAAGCCATCCCATAGGAAGACTGCAAGTATATATTGTACAATGCAATAATAATAATACGCCTTCTTCAAAGGAAGCCCGACCACGACCCGTGAAAACTATTCTTTGCCGGCGCCAAGGCGGAGGGAATGACCCTACTGGAACACACGCGGGACAGACGCACTTTTCAGCTAATGCCTCTCTTTCCATCTTTTTTTCCCTTGTGATGATAAAAACAAACAAACAAAAAAAGAAATGAAATAAATGGAGAATGGAACACTTGCGGTGAGACCGGAAATCGGCGACTCTTCATATGCTGCAAAGACGCGGATGAACCAACCACCAACCATTACTAATGATTACCGGCACTGAGCTAAAAGAATCTAAGCGCATCCGTGTACTGTATAGAAAAGCATAATCTTTAATGAACACACAACCCGATGTCCTCTGACGCGAGGTCTTGCATCTTGAACATTCCAGAGGGATTTCACGCTTGATTCCCGTCAGCTTTTGATTCGACTGCCTAAATTACTTTGATTTGTCAATTAAAATGATACGGTATAAGCAGAATTGAACAGCCCAGCCCATACTGTAGTTGAAGCACGGAAACTCAAGTTCACAAATGAAGCTACGCGGAATTTTTAAATAATAAAATAGATTTTTTTAAATTCAGTAGTTCAACTAACAAATTGTACACCATTTGAAAAAGAAGAGATGACAATTGCTGTACAGTTCCCAATAACCTCCGACACAAAACAAAGAGAAGTACAGTACTGTAGTAGAAGAGAAACAGTGATACACATGTCAAACCCTAACAGCCAAATTCCCTGTTCAGTGAATAATGTACTGTATTAAGAGCACAGTATCACGCAGCAGATCGCATGAAAATGTGGTGCATAATTTGGAATAATTTACCGGTGATATTTTGTCTTCGTTTCTATCCCCCAAACTAAAAATCCAGCGCATCGGGTAATTTAAAACGTTCCGGTTTTTCAAACGCCTGAACACTTCTTGAGGGGAATAAATACGTGTTTTCCATAATGTACCAAAGCAGAATCCACTATACAGTACCTCCAAAAGACTCCGGTTTGATTTTCAATGAACATCATCCGCATTTTCAATTGAAAAACGATTTGCTTCCTCTCGCTCTCCTTTGCGTGATTTTGAAGCTTGGTCTCTGGTAACACCCTCGTTTCTTTCAATACAAAATTAATTTTATCTTACAAAGGGCTTGAAACCTCAAGAATCCAATGCCACGGATTCATCAGGGGATCATAAAAGCATCAGGGGAATAAATTACTCAAAAATTGTCTTCAAAAATATACCAAATCGTCGGAGCATCAAGCATACCTTAAAAGATGAAAAAAAGAGACAGAAAACTTGGCGGCATCGACTTTTTCCCCGGAGTAGCGCAGAAGAAACTCAGTTCGGTACAATAGAAACAAAAGTTGGATACACCAAAGTCTTCTTGTCTTTCAAAAATTCGAAATGTTTGCTGGAAGGAAAACACGGCAGGCAATAGATATCGCCTCAGTTCACCCACCCGTATACAAGCCCACACAGCCTCATCAAACCGAGTCTTTCGCCGGTGTACTGAGGGGCCGTCCTTCATGCGATGCGGTCCGTCAGCACATGACATATGATGCGTCTTTGAAAAGGAAGACGAGAGTGGGCTTCAATAGCGTGCTCTTTCGGTCTTTCCTTTTTCTTCGAAAAAAAAAGAATCTTCAAACCTACGCGATGAGCTCGACGAAACAAATTTTTAATCCAATATCTCATCAATTGAATAGGAGTGTACTGAGATAAACCCACGCATATCATTTGAGATAACGTAATGTATGAACATTAACGTCATTGCTTAAATTTGAACAAACACAAGTCCTGCTCTTTCATTCTACAAAATCGAATGGAAACTTTATCCACAAAATAAGAAGTTGGATGAAACGGAAATAAGGTACAATACAGCATAGTCTTTGATAAATCTACCTCCAAATTCGAATTTAACAGTCGCAAGATGAACTGCTTTACCTACAGGCGATACAAATTTTATCAAGGGAATGTGAGACAAAATATTGAAAAAAAAAAAAAATGCTCACACTCGGAATTTTAGCACAATGAAAAACGGTCCAGCCCTGTTCTGAAATTTGCACTTCACATAAGCAAAGATTGAGGGTTTTCTTTCAAAATATTTTTGTGTTTCGTCTTTTTTATTCGAGTGGTGTTCAGTAGCTTTTCTATATTAATTCAAAAGTACTTTGTGTACATTTTGCAGAGAGAGATCTTTCATAACTAACTAGCTTGCATCAGCATCGGATTCTAGCGAGACCGAGAGGAGGACTCTTTCAAGCAAAACACGAGGCAAATATGCAAGCGAAAGTCGACACTTTATCACAAGTTGCGATATAGTTTTTTTTGTACATTTCCCTAATGTAGTACTCGCCAAACGTCGCTTTTCACGGCGAAAGGTATTGGGTAAGAGAATAATCACATTTGATTTTAATTGATGGCAGTTGTTCTTCGAGAGACTGCTTCCAAAGGTACTGCTTGGGAAATGGCGACTTTATGACGTCGAGTTACACTTTATATGATGAAGGGTGGAATGTAAGTGCATAAATTTGCTTGTTCATATGGCGCCCTTTTTTTCTCGCCAAAAATTATTCTTTAAAAAAATCGGAAGAACGGTTCACACTGCAGTTATTCAGAACAGCTGCAATGATAAGAAGGCGCAGCGTGTACCCGACTTTAATGTCGATCGAAAGATATCAAATTGGAAAAATTAATGGCAAAATTCCGGAAATACCAAGATCATCCATGATATTATTCGCGTTAACTTCTGCCCTTTTCCTCAGAAGTCTTAGTCCTGCGTGTATTTTGACATACAAGTCCATATGATCTCGGAAATAATTACATATTCCTGACATTTCGCAGAAAAAATTCAAGTGATGTCGTATTAGACACTGTTTTCAGGCAAAAGTTTTTTTTCGCGGCCTCCAGTTCATCCGAAATAAATGTCCAAATAAGAGCGCGGCCTAAAATCGCGTAAATTGTACTCTAATCTCGAAAAATTGCTATGATGCGAAAAAAGCTTTGCTTCTCTCCGTACCCAGATCTCCAGCATTTCAATGGATATTACATCAAAAATGACTAAGTTAACCGATTCTTGATCATGTCTTCGCTAAAACGCAAAATTTTTTTTTTTTTCTCCACCTTAATCCTCTTTGCGAAAAATTGTTCGTGATCAGTCCAGTTCCAGCAACCACACATAATGTGTCTGGAATATACAACCGCAACGTTACATCAGATCACACGTGACAGTGAAAAAAAAACGAACATTACTTGCACAGTACTTAAAAGATACCGCGAAACCCGATGACATGTCCTCCGAAACCTTGTTTTACCCCGCACTTTCGCAATTTCTTGGAAGTAAAAAATTAGGCAACGACATTTGTCGCATCGAAGGGGTAATAAATTATTTCAAGTTCGCTAACACTTGAACAATTAATCAATCGGAAGTGGTTCAAAAAGTACGAGCTCTTACCGACCGATACCAACGATTCGAAGAAGCCAGAAATTCAGCTGCAGACTAAAATTAAAAGTAACGAAAAATTCGGCATACAGGCATTTTGTGTAATACTCTACTGTAACGTCGCACATACTTCGTATTTTCTGTGACAATCCATCTGAAAAAAAAGCTTCTTGACACAGAATCGACAATTTGTGGATCATTAACGAGGGAAATGCGCGAAATAGAGCCAAGAACCAAGATTTTCAGAGCAAAGCCAGTTCGCAAGACGGGCGACACGGGTCAACGACACAAGCCTTCCTTCGACAAACTAAAATACGAAGAAGAAATTGACTTCTGAAGAAGTAGAAAAAAGGATACCATATTATTCAAAGCCGATAACACGAGTTTGTCTTCAACTGCCGCGTAACGTTTCACCTCAACGGTGGCAATTACTCGACCCAACCAAGAAGAAAATCGCCTTCCATAAAATGCAGCCGAGCCATCAGCCTGCACTTAATTTCCTGAAGCCGCGAACAGTTTCAACTTCAGCTTCTGAGTCAGGAAACTGTGAGGAAAAGGAAAACCTGATCATGCATCACAAAAGGAACATATTGAAGTACAGTACTGTATCAAGAAAAATGCTACTGTATTTATCTTTTTTTTTTCAAAAATAATTAAATGTACCAGGTAATGCACGATAAAGATACACTGCCAATAAACTTCTTCATACCAAGAGCGATCACTTGATGCTTCATCTCAGAAATGCTGGAATTCATATGGTATTTCTGGTGATAATTTCCCCCTGCCATCAATCCATCATCACAAATAACGTAATCTCCAAATTGTTATTCTACTGCATACTTTTTATTTCAGTTTTCTTCGAGAGATTCGGTCGATAAGAAGATACTGTATCACGTCCCACGCAAATCTAGAAAGAAATGCAAGACGAAGCCTCATTTTTCGGTGGCAATATATTGTAATTACAGAATTTCCCGAAGTCCAATTTTTTTGTAGTTTTCCGAATTTAATAGTCACACAAAAGTGATGATTCAAGACGGAATATCTTCCGTGATTTCGATGTCCGAAATAACTTCCAGACTTCCACACAAGAGCCTCTTGAACTCCACACAATTTTCAACAAAGACAATTGGACAAATGGCACTGCATCACCGATCGACAAAAAAATCCTAGTTATGTGTAAAAAATAAAAGAATTTTTTGCAACGAAAAAAAGAAACTTGCCAGCCGAATCAAATTAGACTCCATCAATCATAACATCAGAAAAATGTCAGGCTTCGTTCGGCAGTTTGAAGCCATTCACCGCGCGCAGCGAACACACCCTGCTTTTTTTTTGTTGGCTTTTTGTGTCAGAAACGACAGTCGAATGATTCGGTGCACAAAAGATCGTCGTGCCGATAACATCTCTCTACAGAAGCTTCGCACAATCTTCCGACTTTCGTGTTCACACGGAAAGAGGAATAAATTCTGGACGTGACAGAATGGCTTCAACTACATGCAACTCGGCATTTCACTCCGGATTCCAGACACACACATGATGAGAGGTGTCTCGATTTCCGCGCGTAGGTTTAAAAAACTGCACAACCGGCTGTGGCTGCTTAAAAATGCAATATTATTTTATTTTTAAACCAAAATTTTCTTCATAGATTTCCTCAAATCGTTTGGCTCTTTCAGTTCAAAAATACATCCGTTCAGCAAACGCTCATTTCCGCACATTTCCTTGTTTGCGCTTGAAATTAATACTGTACATCAAAACCAGTTATACAGAACCCGTTTTTAAGCCTTGATTTAAGGGCACCATTGACGAATGTTTCGAATCCCTGCTTATTGAGAGAGACAGATGGTTGTACTGGAAACTTTCAGAAAATCGAATCACATCATCAACTCTGGAATTACACGTGGATGAAAGACATGATGAGCGATGCATTGGTAGTAAAATATGTATGACCATCAATCGCAGCGAAGATGGTGCGTAAGAAAAAGGTGGAAGATACGGGAGGTGATCAGAGACACATCTTTCATGCAATTCGATTATCCACCCTTCTTACTACCGCTTGAATGTGTGGTAAAGTAAATCAGTTGGCAGAAGTACATCATTAAACAAACCCGTCACACAAACAGGAAAAAGAAAGAAGCAACCCCAACAGCAATGCCAGACATTCCCCAGCTCCGGCTGGACTGAAGGAAAACTCTCGCGAGCCCGGCGCGTTTCTTGACCAAGACCGCGCCGGCGCACGCAACTCAATCGCGGCGGGGAAAAACCTCGAAGAAAATAAAAGGAATTTTACAATCCTGCCACGTTTGTTTTAATTTTTTCCTCGCCAATTCACAAAATTTCGCGATCAACCCTCATTTTAGGTTATTCTACAGGAGATTCAGACACATTGCCATCAATTTATTTGAGTGATTGGAGATGGCTTGAGGGTGTCGGGAGAAGAGCACCTCGACAAAAAGTACTGACAAAAAATTTCCGCGAGAGGGAATCATTTTTCATCAGAAGTCTTCCTAATACATGTATTATTATTTTTTCAAATACATAGTGAAGGTTTTCCAGAGATAGACGGAAACAAGACTACAGTACTTAGATTATAAATCAGTTGAATCTCGTTATAACAAATACTCTATTACAACGGAGTCGTTTTTAGGTCCCTGTCCAACAGACATAAGTTTGAAAACAGTTCGTTTAAAAGATTAAAACGAATGTTTCATTAAAAACTATTTTCCTGGTTCCAACGGCGTCGTTCTGACGAAATTTACTCAATTCATATTCATGGAGGAATGTGCTTTTTTGAACTTGTGATGAGTTACGTGCAAGAGAACAAATAATAAAACTTTACTGAATACGGAAAATTCGTGATTGATTCCAGAAAGGTTCTTTTTTTAATTTAATTTCAAACTCATGTTTGAAAAAAGGAGGATTTTAATGAAGCACAGGATTTTAATCCAGAAGACAATCAACTGTCACCGGCTTGAGAAGCCCAAACCTGTGCATTTGTAAACACGTACTGAAAAGGGAGGGTTTTGAAGTACATACTGTACTTGTTATTTTGGGAATCAAGTCACGGTCAAAAGACTGTCGCAATAACATTTTAAAATAACAGAAATAAAAAAATTGAGACGAGCGTCATTCGTGGGAAAATCCATCAATGCGGAAAAAAAGAGCCAGGATTTCGAAATCTGAAACCTTCCAACTCCACAAGATCATGTTCAGAGACAGTCTGTCCGTCTTCATACAAAAGCATGTGCAGACGAGTCGACTGGACAGGACAAGACTGGATTTCAACGGGAAAGAAAATGCAGACTGACGAAGTTAAACCAAGCTTGAATAAGGATTCGTATTTCACATCTCCTTTGCCAGTTTTTGACAGACCCTCTGAGCCGCAAGAATTGCAACATTAAAAACCACTTTATTTTGGACAGACCTCCAATGAGTACATGATACTTACGCAAACGTAGGACGCCATCAACTCTAAAAAAAAAACCTTTCATTTGTTTTTAGCTCGTGGAAATGCGAAAAAGGTGTTGTTGGCGATTCTGCGACAAACTTTTGAGTCATGACTTAGCCATAAAAATTTAATAATTACCGAGAACGCATATTTAAAGATCAGAGGAAGTGCACTGCAGGGCAGTAAAATAATTTATAGACTTCGATTCTATACCTCCTCAAACGCAATGCATGTCTATGACAAACCATCAACACAGACTCAAATTTCTCAATTTTCTACAAATTGAAATGTACAATGCATTTAGTACGAAATTTACCACCATTTCACTTCGAAAAAAGACTCCTCAGAGAAAGACATTTTAAGCCGATTTGTCTCATTTCCTGAAACATGTCTTTTTAGTTCAAGCTACAACCAAAATATTCACTCGAGTACCAGTGTACCACGCATGCCTTTTTTTTATTTTTTTTTTTACAAATTTGAGAGAGAAAAGGTGGTGTGCTCCCAAGGCGGGTATACATTTCTCAAAAACTTTAAAAATGTAGGTGTGCATTATGCTTGATTCTAATGGGAATTTTTGGACAAAAGTTGGAACTTGGAAGGAAAAATTATTTTAATGGGAACAAATGAAAATTCGTTGAGCGCAGGTTCAATTCATGCCTGAATTCATATTTGGGTGATCTTATTTCTAAAATATTGCTGTTTTAAGAGTTAATAAAAATGGAGTACAATGTTATCAAAATTTTCAACAGAAAAACCTCGGTGCGCGTCTTACTAGAGAGCACGTGGTACTCGGATGAATACGGTTACTATCTGTAGAAAGAACGCTTGATAAAGAAATTTTAACAACCCAATAAATTCGATTTTTGCACGCGAAGTAAAGACGGCATGAAACCCAAGATTAAATCGTGAACAGCGATTCTGATATTCGTAAAAATACGATTCTGCGGTCACTTTTTGCTCTAAGCCCCCAGGAAAATCCAGGGGTTGAACAATTCAGGAACTTCAGCAAAAGGCGCCTCCACGATTTTGCCAGTTACCTCAGCACGCAATGCCTCGAAGGCACAACCGACATGCAAGTCATTCAACCACATACTTGTCCTTGAAGGCACCTGAACTGCAACCTACGCCGAAAAATAAAAACTCAAGCGAAGACACGAACAGTTCACCAGTAATTTCCTAATTCCTTATCTGTACACAATGTTTTACATGCACAGTATTCAATGCCCTTTTCAAATCCCTCGCTCATTATTCAAAGATAATTCTCCTCCGCGATACTGTACTTCACAGTGGGATCGAACTACAGCAGCAGAATGAATAAACGTAAAAATTCAGTGTGGCAGCATAAAGCTTTCTGCTCCGAAACTACTCGCAAAAAGAAGTTAACCCCGGCATAAAAGCTGTCTATTCTCCGGGAGAATAGACAGTTCAAAAGCAGTAAATGAGATTCATCTCACAGTATAGCTATAAAAAACTATGGGATTGAGAAGCTCATCGCGTCGAAGCTAACGGCGAATAACTGATAGATACTGGCTATTGATAACGGGACGATTGGCAACACGAAGTTCAAAAGCTTAGCCTGTCAATTGGATTAAAATTGCACGAAATTCATCGGTGCAGTTGAACCTCGATAACTGGTATTTCCCAAAGTCGCATACCTCCTTTGGTCTATTTTTTCAAGTTTCTCTTAGAATTCCCTTTAAAAAAAAAACGCTTTAAAAACTTACTTGGCTGAAAGGATTTCCTCCTTAAACCTGCGTTCTCGTGTTTTCTGGAGACCTTTTCGCTATAATTTTATTGACACAGGAAAGGGAAAACCAAAAAACTTAGCATGATTCGTTTTGAAAGGAAGTAAAAGACTAATTGGGCAAATTAACCCTTGCCTCCAAGTTCAGCATCCTGTAAACTCATTCAAGAAGCATATCAAGACTCAGAATATCACCGATTACAATTCCTGTAATTCATCTTTCTTTTACCTGACAGTTGAGACAAAAGCTTGTTTCCCTGACTCGAATATTCTGGAGTTCGACTCTAAGCGGTTCAACTGTATAATGATCACTATTATGCAACCGCTAGAAGTGTGGATAATTGAGCAATTTAAAGTATTTACATCAGGCTTCAGGAAATTTAACAATGCTTACTTCTGACAAAAAATACAATTTAGAACAGCATGCAATCATAGGAGATGCCAGTGGTTCTACTATTCAGATTGAAGGACAGAATTGTTTTATAATCTTTGAATTAAAATCTTTCCCAAGCATTGTTTCGAGTGTATTGAATGTATTATCCCTTGAAAGAGGAGAGGTGCACAGTACCTCAATTTTTAAAATGGCATGAACAAAAAGCATGCCATCATTTAAAAATGCAAATGTGAGTTCAAATGGCTCTGCGAGTAACAAAAGCTTCATAAAAAATTCTCTAATCCTTGAACTTATTGTTGCCAGACACAAATCCTACCTTTAATCATTCCAGAAGGGTAATGAGCATTCCATGTGTTCGTAGGTTGAATTAATGCTTCTTTGCATTGACCCATTCTCTAAATTCTACAAGAAACATCATTCACATTATAAGTGCATTTCTGGGCTATTTGAAATCATTCTGTGCATCTACAAACCTTTCAAATGTATTCTTTCTGCAAAAATTCATGCTTGAATTCATGACTGATTTTCTTTCACGAAATTTTTGGAATTATTTATTGCATACTGTATTTTTCAAGAGAGAGATTCAATTGAAGTCCAAACACAGCAAACTATTTTGGGATTTTAATTTTGAATTTTTTTTTTTGGCTGAAGCAGTTATGCATGGCTGTGCTTCAGAAAGTGAAGAAAAACTTCTGGGAAGGTTTCTAAAATCAGATACAAGTATGAAGGAGAGGATGCGTTCCACGAATGATTCCATCGCTTATTTTTGAAGAAGATTCTCTGGAATTTTTGTTTTCTTGTTTTAGTGCTGAAGCACTTGTCTCATTTTAGTCTTAAAAATATTTGATGCACTTGGCCCAGGGAAGTCTTGTACAGTAAAATATGTACACAAGAAGTAGGTGCAGCAGGAAAACAGCATCGTGAAAAAATGTATGATTCAATTGAAATATTGTAAGAGTAAAGAAACTGGACAGTTGCCTACCAAATAAATTCAGTGAAACCAATAATTCAATATCATGAGATTTGTCATAAAAAATTATTTCAAGATACATCAATCTCATGAAAACCGGAAATGCTAATTTTTCAAGGGCATCATTAAATGCCGCATTTTAAATGCAAATGAGTCAGTTACCTGGAATTAATTAAAACAGAGGTTTCTTCCATGGTGCTGGCCCGCATAGTTCTCCACTTTTCTGATGTGGCCCATGGTCACTTCTGAGCTGGGCATTGTAATCTGTTCTACACCAAGTCATCCCAAGTTACATTCACTTCATGAGTGTACATGCGCATTGATCTCTCACTAATGTACCGTATGTAGAATGTAGATCCGTTTTCTTTGCTTTTCAAAATACAGAGGGCTCTCTATGACAAAGCTTGTTCACGACGTTTTTTTTAAATCGAATTTTTTTTCAGGTTTCATAAGGTTTTCTCCCCGAGTTATACATATTCTCTAACGTAATTCTCTCCACGACGAATTTTTTTCTGGCCCCTTGAACTTCGTTGTAGATGGGAGTCCACCTGTACAAGCCATCCACAAAAAAAAAAAAAAGCCTGAACATAGTCAGCAAAAATTTGAAAGACTTTCGCACATGTTTTCCCCCTGGCTTGGAACACACGTGAAAATGTATCCTTCCACAGCGCAGCAACTCTTCAGACACTTTCTGCCCGTAGTTCTTTAATTGAGCATCACACTAAATTATGCGGATGGAATAAATGAACACCACCACGTCAGTTTAATTACAGACTAACTGAAGACCTGTCGCTTAGCGAAATGACGGCTCGTCAAAACCGTCCCAAACGAAAAACGCGGCGGCGGCGGCACCAAGTGCAAGGAGCGGCCGTCATTTTTCATCCCATGATCCACATCTGAGCCAGCTGCTCCCTATACTTTGTATTCAGGACGCAACCCCCGGGGGAATAATCCTTCGCGATCATAATTAACTTCCCTCGATTGTCCTGAAAACGATTTCATTCCGAAATCAGGCAATCGAGGTCATCGATGATAAACGAAGTCGACTA